>KQ987330.1:4652-15207 GCA_001598015.1 Dorcoceras hygrometricum
TTTCGAGTCGTGAGGACTAATCAGTACAACCAAGACCTCGGACTTATCCACTCGACAAATGGTAACCACTTGGAAAGTCCGAAGGAGGGTAGTTCGATAGATCATCAGGTCACTATCTATCTGCATGCTTAGAACATCACAATGTTCCCTACCACGTTTCGAGTCGTGAGGACTAATCAGTACAACCAAGACCTCGGACTTATCCACTCGACAAATGGTAACCACTTGGAAAGTCCGAAGGAGGGTAGTTCGATAGATCATCAGGTCACTATCTATCTGCATGCTTAGAACATCACAATGTTCCCTACCAATGAAACATGGTACTTCGCATCGCAGATACTAGTCTCGAACTCGGGCGGCCTTATCCTCATTTTGACGGCCAATCGAGTAGGAACATGTTCAGAATACACAGTGACTATTAGATGTGTTTCATGATAGCCGTCATACCCACTATCACATCTAACATACACTTAAGTGTATTCTAGGTCTTTACTCAACGCAGTTGTAAATCATCATACACACAATGAAAGTAAAGAATGCCATATAATAAATGCGAATATCATATATAAAGATTGTCAATACAAGAGTCTATAAACCCACACGCCACAAGTTGGCTAGTTGGGCATCTACTCTAACACAAGGCTGGGTCCTTCGACGCTGTTACTCATGAGAGATTTCTTCTGATGACGGCCATTCACTTTGGGCTGAAAATCAATTGGAGTAATATTCTGTTTGATATTTTTAAGGAGATGGTGACCAAGTCCTCAAAGCAAGCCAAGGGCTTTTCCGCTCAAATTTGTGTCTTGCTGAAGAGTGCTCCAAATCTGACTTTGGGAGAGGCGAAGACCTTCCCTCCACTGAAGATTCTCACAGTGAAAACGGTTGGCACGTATATTGCCAAGAACAAGAACATTACTGGTGAAGAGGTGGTAGATGAGCCCGTGGCTAAGGTGGCTAAGAAGGCTGTGACAAAGAGGAGACCAGCTCCTGTTGATGTTGAGCCTGCTGCTAAAAATAAGAGGAAAACTGTGGGGAGACCAGCTCCCGCCGAAGCGAACCTGGCTATGGTGACTGTGGCTCAAAATGTTAAACCAATCTCTATAATTCGAGCTGCAACTCCTAAAGCTCAATGACGCCGTGCACCGAAGAGGAAATTGATGTTGCAAGAATGTTCTGATCATGAAATTGTTGATAGTATTATTCATCAGGTGATTGCGGAGACTGCTGAGATTGAGATAGGGGAACCAGATTCGGAGGAAACGGTGGTGCTAAAAACTGCTCAAACTGAACCTGTGGAAATGGAGAGCAGGATAGATGTTTCTGCTATCACTAATGATGATTATGCTCTATGTTCCAAGGTGTTATCCAATGAAAAAGGAGCTCTGGTTGAGAAGGAGAAAGAGAAGGAGATAGAGCCAGTGGCTGATGAGGGAATGAGCCTTGAGAAGATTACTGACTCTGAGGACACAGATCCCTTGAGCAAGGTTCTGGCACGTACTGAGAAATCTTCGTCTGATGAAGAGTCGATGTCCATTGATGATCTTCTGGAACAGATTCCAAATGAAATGATTCTGCCATCTGTGACAGCTGCCGAGCCAACAAGAATCAAATTCGTACTTGGTATTGAGATCAAAGGAGTCAAGGACGGAGACTCGTACAAGGCCAGTCTTCCTCAAATTGGTGTAACTGACAAGGGGAAGGCACCCCTTGTAGAGCCAGATACAATAAAAGGGCATCCGGCTTGAGAGATGTTTAGTTTGATTTGCACTGACATTGATTTTCTTGTACAGCTTAGAGAGAAGGTTATAAAAGAAATTGTTTCATTCTTTCATTCTTTCAGTTTGCACTGCTTAGCAGTGTTGGAATCAGTTTCGGATATAGTCGCCAAGGAGGAACAGATGTTAGCATGGGCAGAAATAGATTCTCTTCAGACAGCTGTTCAGATGCGGATGTACATAATCACAAAATACAGAGAAATGTTGTTGAGAAAATTTTTGGAGGCCAGAAATAAAAAGTTTTGAGTCAGGTACGCCCACAACAGCCATTGATTTACAGGTTTTGGAAATGCTCTCAGATGCACACCGTGTTGCTTTGGAGAAATTGAAGGAGCAGATGAGGCAACATAAGCTGGAGTGGATACGGCCGTACAGCTCAAGATTGTTTGAAGGAGCCAATATAGATCGTGGTGCAGTTATTGCCTGATCTAATACAAACATTAGGTCTACCTGCTGGATTAGGTATTTGTTTTGATAAATGGATCGTGGACAGTTAAAGAAGGATTCGATCGGTGGGTCCAAGATCACAGGGCTCCTATTTCTCAAAAGTGGGAGTTGTTGCCTCAAAGGATTTTTGTAGATACGATTGCACGGATTTGTTTATTTATTGAGCCAGTACAAGTTTTGCGCTCTCCGCCTATCATTAAGACTTGGGGCTGGGCTAGAATTTGTACAGATATTGTACATTTCCATCTTTTTGGACATCTGAAACCAGTTTGGTCACATAATATTTGTACAGATTTAGTAGCTGTCGGACCCGTTGTAGATAGAAGTGGGATTCCGAGAAGAACTGTTAATAATGTTCAGTATTGTATACGTATTGTAGATTCTATCCGAGTGCCATCTACAGATGCAAATCCAAATATTTCCAGTTCTACTTCTTCCAGCTCAGCAGAATCAGAGTCTTCTAGTTCAAGTTCTTCCACCTCTTCTCCGATTGATTTTGTGAATGAAGAGACACCTGATGCTCAGACTTTGATTCCTACTGCTATTGTCTCTTCCAACGATTATACAAACGCGTTCGCACAGCTCAAAGATTCAGTTGATCAAATTTCACTTGAGCAAGTGCAAACCATATTTCACATTGAGAAGCTCAAGACCGCACTTTTTACGAAAATCTCAATCCTTGAGACTGCATTTCTTACCAGATCTGATAATCAAGACAGGGTTGTTCTTGTTCAAATCGATGTCCTCCATAAGGAGATGCAAGCTCAGAAAGCAGCGTTGTCTCAAGAACTGGATGTTTTTCGTAAGGAGGTCCAAGACCAGAAAGCTGATCTTTCGAATGATCTGATGGAATTTTGTGTGCAAGCACAAGAAAATTTCAATACCCTTACCGCGCAGTTATCTGAACTCGTTGCCTACATTAATAAGGCGATGATGCCAAAAAGGGGGAAATGAGTAGCAGGCGAGGTCCACCGCCTCCTGACGATCAAAACAGACCTGGTGGAGGCAGTAGAAGTGAACTTTCGAGGAAGAGAGGAAGTGGTTCGCAAAGTAGTTAAAGACAAAGAGGATTCAGATATTGGCTTGGAGGAGACTGAACAGTTTTTTTGATATTTTCAGTTCTTGTACAAATCTTTTGTACTTAGCAGATTTGAGTAATATACATAGCACGACTTTGAGAAATCTCTTTCGTATCTCTTTAAGTCGTAGGCTGCTAAGTTTTGTCACCACAAAAAATGAGGAAATTGTTAAGATAAAATTTATAAGTTTTGGTGATAACAAAAAAAAGGCTAAGAACTGAACATAAGACTAAGATCTGGATGTTAAGTATTCACGGAAGAGAATGAAGTATTTCAGATCTGGACCGTTAGTATTCGTGGCTGTATCAGGAAGAGCATTTATCAGCTTTGAGCTAACAGGATAAGTTTATCAAATCAGAAAAGAGCGAAGCGTATTTAACATAGAAATTCAGATCTCAGTTATTTGGGTTGAAGAATTCAGATCAGAGTATATCAGATTTGGGTATTCGTGTTATGACACTTATCGGGTCAAGTATTTCAATATCGGTTTCAGTACAGAGGCTTTTCTATCAGATCAGACAGAGGGTATCATATTTGGGTTCAGAGGCTACGTTAAAGATCCGATAAGAAACAGACTCAGATTTGGTTACAAAATCTATTCAAGTATATCAGTTGTTATTTGTCAGACTTCGGGAACAAAAGTCAGAGTAGATTATGATTTTTTAGATATTCAGTTATTTCAAAGATTTCAGATCTGGCAGAATTACGTTTCTACAAAAAGTGGGATATATTTGTAAAGGAGACAAGACTTCAGATTTGACAATGGTATAGATAAAGAGACAAAAAGGATGTTTCAGATCTGGAGATATCGATAAAGAAAAGAGAGAAAAGTTCGTAAAAGCTTATATATAAGAGAGCAGATTTCAAATCTCAGTGTTGAAACAGATGTGAGTTTCAGATATTATCAGATGTTTATTCCAGATGAATCAACGATCGAGATTTAATTGCATAAAGCCTGTTAGACAATTTGAATTGAAGAGACAAGATCAGAGCTACTTTGAGTATAGTTGCACAATACGCAGAGATGGTACAACCGATGTTTACCTACTTTGGTATATAAGTCAACTCAGCTCTGACAAGCACAGACAACCTTTTGCATAGCATTAATGGAGCATTTAATGCGATGATACGATGAAGATATGCAAATATGGTTTGTGTCTACTGGCTAATTGTGGCCGTTGAAGATGGGAGAATATATATAGCTGAAGATTTCAAACGAAGAAGCGCTCTTGCACTCTTGGGCTCGGAAAATTTTTAGATCTTTGGAAACTTCACGCTCTCATCGATCATTATCTTAATCGCTGGTTTTTCAAAGTTCATTTTTCATAGTCTTTCGACATACCAGCACATACTATCTCGAAGAACATTCCTTCAGTTATTTCATAGATTTAATCTTCGAGATATCTTCTAGTTTACATTAGTAAACTGTTCTTGTTATTCAAAGAACCATAAGTATACATTCTCTGTTAGAGTTGTAATCGTTGTTTTATCCAAAACAGAGTCTGTAACGAACATGTTGTGTGAAGTAGTTCGAAAATCTTTGATTGTAAACAGCAGTGATATCTGCGTAGTTTGGAGTTGCTAGGAATTCACGTCAAGTGAGGCTTGATTGACCGGGTGTCTACAGGAGCTGTAAACATCAAATTTATTCTAGTGGAACCTTCCTAAAAAGGAAGAAGGGGAGACGTAGGATTTTAAGATCCAAACTTCCAGAAACATATTCTGAGCTCTATCTTTTATTTATTGCATCATATTTTTATTAATTGTTCACTATTTTAATCGGTTTCTTTCTACACAATTTTTGTTAAACGAGAAAATAGATTAGGACAGAGAGCCTCAGATCTGGTCACTCAGATCTGAGTTAAGCGAGGCTTGTAAAAACAGTTTTAAGGTTTCGATAAAATCAAAAATCGAAGGAGTTCATTCAACCCCTCCCCCCCTTCTGAACTCCTACGCATATTTTGAACACTTTTTCGATTCCATTGATCCTATCAACTGTAATATTTCTCTCACACAGATTCACTCACATATATAAGAGCCGAGAGCTGAATAGAATAGATGAGTGTATCACACCCCAAATCTACACAAATCTGTCTTGACAAGAAGGCGTAAAACTTAGTGTTTGAATAGAGACGTTAAACATGTTCTTAAAGATGGAGTTGACACAGCTTGCGAGCTATTGAGCAGAGAAGAGCCTAGGAGTCTCAGCTTTTGGCAGTGGGTATGTCTCAGCTGAGGTGGGCCAGTACAAATTTTTGTATGATCAAAGTCTTCTAGTGAAGCCTTTCAGTTTTGAATAAGGAGAGACGTAGGAGGTTGAGCTCCACAACTTCCATAAACAAATTCAGCGTAATGTTTTTAATATCTTTCTGTATTAATGTTTTAGAAGTTGTTGTTAACAAACATTTTAAACTTAGTTTCTTTCATAATTATATCATATGTTTTCTGCCTTGGTTTATACGAGATCCGATATACTTCTCGGTGCTCAAAATTTTTCAAGAACTAGAGCTATTGTAGCTCATTCTTCATCTTTCAGGTCGCACGTATCCCTCCCCTTGCTGTTTTACTGTCGTCCGCGATCTGATTCGATCCTAACAACCTTTTTTTGTCCTCTGTTGTCCATTCATATCGTCGTTTATCAACCATTATTGGAGCACCATCGGAAATGTCAACAGCAGTGTTGGACTTCATGATCTTCATTGGTCCATCAGTGATGATGAACTCTTTGAAAGATTTTGTGTTTTAAAATAATTTTTTAATTAGTTGAGTTAAAAACTGAATCTGTAGCTCAATATAATCTGTTTTTGTTGGGAACTACGGCGGATCCGGATCACGCCTCCCGGCGAGGCAGCGGAAGAACAAAAACAATACCGGGAGATGATCAATATGATAAAACAAACACAGATCTATGACATCCATAGGGCGTTTAATGGAATACCTTGCTGGCAACTCGTGCCTGGCTCCAACCAGTTTCTCGAGGAAACCGGCACTTCACGGTTGATTGCGGTAGATTACGTCAATCCGGTCCACGACCAGAAACGAGACTCCTTCGTCAGCCTGCACTAGAAGGCCTGACAAGATCGGCGCGGACTGATTCTCCTCGTCAAGATTGGCCGGAAAAAATTCCGGCAAAGCGGCGGCTGCGGCGAGGCTTGAGGAGAGGGGGGAGGCGGCTATTCAAGCTCTAGGGTTAGGGTTGCTTCTCATGCTCAAAACATTGAGCTCAGTATCCGTTCGGGAATCTCGAATCCAGTACTTGTGTGACCCTCAATGGTTCAGGGATACAGCTAGCCGTGGGCCCACAACCATTGTGGCTCCGGAATCATAATTCCGGACCTGCCCAACGGATCATGGTAAAAGCGTCTAGCAACATCGCCCCATGATCCCCTAGGTATCACTGATAGTGCCTGCAAGAACCAGTTGGTCGTGGTTAGCGTACAGTACGGTCCTTTCAATCCATATATCCCGATCAGGTCAACGACCATTGGTAAATCGAGAGTCGTTATAGATCCGATAGCTATGCGTACATCTTGGAGATCGAATAATGACATCGCGAGTGTAACTAGGTAAACACATTTACCTAAAACACTTCTAGTACTCTGGCCAGAGATTCATACGCTATTATCCCCTCAGATAGAATAGGATATCCACGCATGTCTGCGAGCGGTGAATCCTCGACAACGATGCATCGACTCCTACATGCATCGGGGTCTCACCCAATCCCACCGCCTGATGACCCCAAGTGAGTCGGCAAACGAGTCAAAGTGAGACGCCTATCATGTAGAGTCTCAATGACGTTTCGAGTCGTGAGGACTAATCAGTACAACCAAGACCTCGGACTTATCCACTCGGCAAATGGTAACAACTTGGAAAGTCCGAACGAGGGTAGTTCGATAGATCACCAGGTCACTATCTATCTGCATGCTCAGAACATCACAATGTTCCCTACCAATGAAACATGGTACTTCGCATCGCAGATACTAGTCTCGAGCTCGGGCGGCCTTATCCTCATTTTGACGGCCCAATCGACTAGGAACATGTTCAGAATACACAATGACTATTAGATGTGTTTCATGATAGCCATCATACCCACTATGACATCTAACATACACTTTAGTGTATTCTAGGTCTTTACTCAACGCAATTGTTAATCATTATACAACACAATGAAAGTAAAGAATGCCATATAAATAAAATGCGAATATCATATATAAAGATTGTTTCATACAAGAGTCTATAAACCCACACGCCACAAGTTGGCTAGTTGGGCATCTACTCTAACATCTTTTAAACCGTATAGCAACACAAGCGTCACGGTTCGATCGCTCTACCTAGCAGGGGCAATTATTGCACTTCAACAGTTTGTTGGGAAGAAGTGGGGGAGAAGCAGCTATCTGCCCCCGACCTTGTGCAGCAAATGAAGGATCATGTGGATCTAATTCGACAGCGGATGAAAGCTGCCCAGGATCGCCAAGCCAGTTATGCAAATAAGAGGCGTCGACCTCTCGAGTTTCAGACTTGGAGGTACAAAAATTGTGAGGATTGAGAAATTCGAATTGTGATTAATCAGTTTCATAGGATTAGTCATGGGATTTGAGTTGTCGAATTTCTCTAAGTCTTAGAATTCAGACACGGTGCTAGTATAAGAAGCAAACGCAGCGAATTTTGCCGAAGTCTGTCAGCAGCAAGCTCCTGTAGTGAAAGTCAACGTGGGTGAATAGTATTGTAGCTCACGTCTGGTTAATTTTGGAAATCAGTAGAGATGACGTGAGCGTGACGTCTTGTGTTGCGTCTGGCAGTAGTTGCGCTTGTGATGGTTGCTGCTGGCAGCAGGCGCGCAATTGTGAGAGTGATCGAGGAAGCGACACGTGTTTGGTTTGAAGAACCAGTCGCTGATGAGAAGCGACGTCGTTTAGTTAAGTGGAAACGCTGCGTTTTGGGTATTGCGTCTGGTACCAGTAGCAAGGGAATTGTTGCATTGTTTATACAGTCGTGAGGTATCTGTTGACAGATAGGATGACGTAGGCCATGCGACGTCGTTTTGTTGGTTACGCTTGCGTCTGGGTTGTTTTAAGAGATATCTGTTGTCAACTGGTGGAGCGTTGCGGCGTCGTTTTGTTTAGTTGGAACGGTGTCGTTTTGGATGTTTCTTGAGAATGCAACGACTGGTTTTTGCGTCTGGTTTTGTTGTGGGCAACGACTGGTTTCTGTTGACAGATATCTACTGTTCTAATCGCCTGGTTATTTAGAGAACAGCAGCTGTTAGATTTGGGAGATATATATATAGAAGTGTTGATCGACACTTAGAATTATTCTGAATCCGATATTTCTTATCTCTATCTTCAACCCTCGTTAGCTACTGTTCACCGTGACTTAATTCCCGCCGATTGTCACCGTTCTCCGTCGATGATTTGAGCGATTTTGGTGGCACTGAAATCCCTGTGACTAGCTCTTTCGATTATTGCCCATTTGAAGCTGTGGAACGACCTTGGAGAAGGTCGCGAAGCTGCTGATTTCTTCGTACAGTGGAACCCGATAGTTCTTCCGCTAGTTCCAGCTGTTGGGTAAGAAATTCCTACCGTTCTAAGCTTAGTATTAGGTGCTAGTACTTTTTTTAGAAGTAGAACCGGAGTTAGGTTCTTGACCGTAGGAATTGCTACTGAGAAGTTCTGATTCGAACTATACATGAGTTGATTGTCGAGTTTCCTTAATAGATTTGAGGTTCTAGACAGCTTCTGCCGTGGTTGAGGATATCAGGTGAAAGCTGGTTTGCACTGTTGGTATTGCCGTGCCTTTGAAATTCTGTTGATGTAGAATTCAATTGATTGAAGGTACGAATTGAGCAGTTCGTAACAGCTTTGAGCATGGCTATAATTCGGGTTATGAATTCTTGTTATGTGTTTACGTGATGCAAGCATGATGAATTGATTGATTATATGTCTTGTTTCATGTACTGTGAATTGTTGGCAGCAATGGTGACGTGTCCTTTCAGATGTATCGTGCCTGAAAAGTCCAACGCTATCATCTCAGTGGTGACTGCCGGACTCGAGCGTCTACCACCGAGCTGTGATGGGCTGACGGGCCCTGATGATCATGGACAGATGATTTTCACCGGCTGATTGGCTGTGCGTGGTATATAGGCTTGACTGAGATGATTGCCAGTTGATACATTGGTCTAGCTATCCGATCCTTGATAGCCCTCATGCATTTCATAGCATCGATTATGGCATGTTGCATGATTAGATATTTTGATAGCTCTTCGTACTGAGGCTTGACCTCATATTTGTTTTCCTGCTTTGTGTTGTTTGGGTCTGTGTTACCCATTTGCAGGATCTTCAGGTAACCAAGCTGGACAGAGTGGAGGTTCAGCTGGTCGATCCCCGTTTTCTTGAGTCCCTGTCTATTTATGATATGTATTGAACCGGGGGATGCCCTATGTTTTATTGTATTTGGGGATCTGTATTTTGAATTGAATATTGTTGGAGTTTGAGTTAACTCTTATTTTGATTATGAATATTTTGAATGATGTTTTAAGTGCAGGCCCAATTATATTTCGAAAATTTTTAAGCCCGATTTTACGCTTCCGTGATTATGTGCTTAATTGTGCTATTATCTTTGAGTGATTAGCACGGGGCCTGACATTTTTGGTATCAAAGCTTAAACTGGGATAAGCTCGATTTCCTTTGATCACACTCGAGTCTAGGCACAGAGTTTTGATTTGATTTTGATTGGATCTGTGACTTATGTGATCTTTTATCTGTCTATGTGATATATCTATCTGCTGTGAGATCTTACCTCTAGACTTGTGTAGATGCCGCCGAGGATAGGAAGAGGTAGGGCGACTAGACGTACCGAGGAGGAGTCTAGGGCAGGTAGTGATGATGACGTTCATCAGGTTGAGAATGTTACTAGGCAGATAGGCGAGATGGAGTTGGTCCTAGCTAGGTTTCAGCCGACGAACCCTCCGACGTTCTCTGCACCAGAGGGTGGCGCGATGGCTGAGGCTTGGGTTGCTCGGGTGGGGGGGGTGGTTGTGTCTGAGGAGGAGTCTAGGGCAGGTAGTGATGATGACGTTCATCAGGTTGAGAATTTTACTAGGCAGATAGGCGAGATGGAGTTGGTCCTAGCTAGGTTTCAGCGGACGAACCCTCCGACGTTTTCTACAGTAGAGGGTGGCGCGATGGCTGAGGCTTGGTTAGCTCAGATGTAGGAGTTGTTCGATACTCTGGAGTACGCTCCCGAGAAAAGACTGAA
>KQ987330.1:21051-36639 GCA_001598015.1 Dorcoceras hygrometricum
AGACAGATCTGGTATGATTTAAAAATCATGCGGAAAATACCAGAACTGAATCCTATATTTTAAAACAACTCAAACAGATTTATGTACAACATAAATCTGTTCGAGACTCGTGCTTGTGTGCTGCTGAAATGTTATGCTATGCTAAGTAAAGAGTCTGAGAACTGAACATGCGTGCAATGCGATGTGCTGAATTATAAACGTGCAATGCTAAAGTAAATGCTTGCTGAATGAATAACAAGGAGGAGTCTAGGGCAGGTAGTGATGATGACGTTCATCAGGTTGAGAATTTTACTAGGCAGATAGGCGAGATGGAGTTGGTCCTAGCTAGGTTTCAGCGGACGAACCCTCCGACGTTTTCTACAGTAGAGGGTGGCGCGATGGCTGAGGCTTGGTTAGCTCAGATGTAGGAGTTGTTCGATACTCTGGAGTACGCTCCCGAGAAAAGACTGAAGTTGGCGGTGTTGCAGCTGAGAGACAATGCACAGCGCTGGTGGAGAGGTACTTCTCGTATCCTTCGTGATAGTGGGGCTGTGATCACTTGAGAACTGAACATGCGTGCAATGCGATGTGCTGAATTATAAACGTGCAATGCTAAAGTAAATGCTTGCTGAATGAATAACATAACAGGTTTTGTGTAATTCAAAACTTAATTAGGATCTGTCAAAACAGATCCAACAGAGAGCTTCTGTGAGGCGTTCAGACAGGAGTATACCCCGGATTATTTTTATAACAGTCGGGAGCGGGAGTTCGATAATTTGAGGCAGGGCAGCATGCGAGTGGCTGAGTATGCCCGACAGTTTTCTGCACTATTGGTCTATGTGCCACACGTATCCAACCAAGAGAGAACGAAGAGGAACAAATTTTTGAAAGGCTTGAGGCCTGATTTGTACCGGATGGTTTTGTCTAGGTCACCTGCGACCTATATTGATGCAGTGAACCGAGCGGTGGATATTGAGGAGAGTTTAATGGAGGTTGAGGCTCTGATTCAGCCGACTGCTGGATGCACCTATCAGCCTGTTCAGGATGCGTCGCAATCTTTCTATTCTCCTCAGGGGTCACAGCAGCAACAGCAGTTGAATCGCCAAATTTTTTGACCTCGAGGGAAACAGTTTAAGAAGAAGGCGGATTCGAGTTCCTCTGGTTCTGCGAGTTCTGGTTCTGGCAGTGGTTGGCAGCGGTTCTAGTGGCATGTCTTGTGGACAGTGCGGAGGAAGGCATCCGACTTCACAGTGTCGTGGAGTTCAGGGGTCCTGCCGTAACTGTGGACAGCCAGGACACTTTGTTAGAGTGTGTCCTCTGTTGAGGGGTCAGTCTTCAGTTCCATCATAGCAGGGATCAGCTGGTGGTTCTTCTCAGAGACCGCAGTTTCCTGCCCCTACCCAGCAATCTGGATTTCAACCCCGTGAGCCTTCTAGATTTGGAGCACCTTCGAGACCTCCGTTCCAGATTCCGCAGCAGGCTCAGGCGAATGCTTTGACGAGAGAGCAGGCTGAGGAGGCGCCTGGTATTATGATCGCAGGTACATGCTTTATCTTTGATTATCCTGCGAGAGTTCTATTTGACACTGGTGCATCACACTCTTTTATTTCTGAGTTGTTTGTTTGTGAGTATGGGTTGAGTTCTTCCCCATTGTGTGATGTTGTTTCCGTGTCTACCCCTGCTGGTGTGAATCTGTGGTCCCGTGAAGTGGTGTTGGATTGTGTGCTTCGATTTGATGAGCACGTTTTGGTGTCCAATTTGATTGTTTTGGGAATGAGAGATTTTGATTGCATCTTGTGGATGGACGTGTTGTCTAGTTATAAGGCTACGGTCGACTGTTTTCATGGTGTGGTGATATTTCGCCCTGACTCGGGTGAGAAGTGGGAGTTCTATGGTGCTGATTCACGCTCAAAGATTCCACTGGTGTCCGCCATGGAGATGTTTAGCCTGCTATCGTTGGATAACGTGGGATTTATGATTTACGCGCTGGACGTTTCCCAAGAGCAGCGATAGGAGTTGAGCGATATTCCGATCGTACGAGAGTTTCTCGACGTGTTTTCAGATGAGATTCCTGGATTCCCTCCAAGACGTGAGATCGATTTCAGCATAGAGTTGGTGCCCGGTACCGCCCCGATTTCTAGAGCTCTGTATCGGTTGGCACCCGCAGAGTTGAAAGAGCTGAAGGATCAGTTGAGAGACCTCTTGAAGAAAGACTTCATCAGACCGAGTATGTCGCCTTGGGGAGCTCCGATTCTTTTTGTGAAGAAGAAGGATGGATCTATGAGGATGTGCGTGGACTTCCGACAGTTGAATAAGGCGACGGTGAAGAACAAGTATCCTTTGCCAAGGATTGATGACTTGTTCGATCAGTTGCCGGGACCGGTCGTTTGCTCGAAGATTTATTTGTGCTCTGGTTATCACCAGTTGCGAATTAGGGACGCTGATGTGGCGAAGACAGATTTCCGAACTCGATATGGGCATTATGAGTTTCTGTTCATGCCTTTTGGGTTGACAAATGCCCCAGCTGTTTTCATGGATTTGATGAATCGCGTCTTCAGTGAGTATATCGATCGGTTCGTGATCGTCTTCATAGATGACATCCTAGTGTACTCGAGGAGCATGAGAGAGCATAAGGAGCATCTCAGATTGGTGTTGCAGAGGTTGAGGGACTCGCAATTGTACGCCAAGTTCAGTAAGTGTGAATTTTGGCTTGATCGGATTATCTTTTGGGTCATGTGATTTCGGCGCAAGGGATTTCGGTGGATCCGAGTAAGGTCGAAGCAGTTCTTAGCTGGGAGAGACCTAGGAACGTTTCTGAGATCCGTAGTTTCTTGGGATTGGTTGGCTATTACAGGCGTTTTATCGAGAAGTTCTCTTCGATATCCAGGACTCTGACTCAATTGACTCAGAAGGATAAGAGGTTTGTTTGGACAGACGAGTGTGAGTTCAGTTTTCAGACGTTGAAGGAGAAGTTGACTACTGCTCCTGTTTTGGCTCTACCGTCTGGATCCGGAGGATTTGTGGTGTGCTCCGACGCTTCTCTCAATGGTTTGGGATGTGTTCTGATGCAGAACGGGTACGTGATTGCCTATGCGTCTCGACAGTTGAAGCCTCACGAGACGAGGTACCCTGTTCATGATTTGGAGTTGGCTGCGATAGTGTTTGCCTTGAAGATTTGGCGACATTATCTATATGGTGAAGAATTTGTGGTGTACACCGACCACAAGAGCCTGAAATTTATCTTCACGCAGTCTAATCTGAATATGAGGCAACGACGATGGATGGAATTGCTCAAGGACTTTAACTGTGAGATTCAGTATCAGCCTGGGCGGATGAACTCAGTAGCAGATGCTTTGAGTAGGAAGACCCAGCCTGAGATGCTTTCGTCTTTGAGTGTCTCTAAAGTCTATGAGCAGTTGAGTACTTCTGGTTGGCGTTTCCAGCCGGGTGATCAGTACTTTATGGTTTCTTCGATTCAAGTAGAACCGCAGATTGTGAGTGACATCAGAGAGGCGCAGAGGACTGATCCTTATGTTCATGAATTGAAGATTAAAGCCCGAAGTGGTTAGTCTGATGATTTCTCTGTTTCTTCGGATGGATGTCTGAGCTTTCGAGGGAGATTGGTGGTTCCGAACTTGATCGATTTGAAAGAGACCATCATGAATGAAGCGCATTGTAGTCAGTACAGTGTGCATCCGGGTGAGAGAAAGATGTACCATGCCTTGAAATCTCACTACTGGTGGGAAGGCATGAAGAGCGACATCTCTGGTTTTGTTGCTAGATGTCTGAATTGCCAGCAGGTCAAGGCTGAGAGGATGAGACCTGGTGGATTGCTTCAGAGTTTGGAGGTGCCCCAATCGAATTGGGAACACATCGCCATGGATGTTGCAGATTTGAAGCATTCCAAAACAGAGCTAAACAAAGGTATAGTTTGACATTGAGAGTCAGGGAATTTGAATACTCGAGAATGATACTTCTTGAGTTATCCCGATAAATCACATACTTGATGATTACTGTTCTTGATTTAGAACTTAATGTTATATTTGTTGATCCATCACAGGTAGTGGATCTTTTACTTCGATATGAGATTATATGAAATAGAAAATGAATTGATTCTAATGCCAAGGTCTGATATGATCTTATTTTCGAAGTCTGAGTTGATTTCGTTAGATGGATATCCATGTCAAGATCGGATACGAATCTTGATGGCATCGATTCAAGATGAGTCAGTTCTTATTTTGAGATATGCGATATATTCATTTCAGTTTGATTTGATATGGTAGTTTTGATATAAACTAATTTACGTTATTCCATGTATATGTCGATTATACTGAGATTTTTTTTCTCACCGGAGTTTTTCGGCTGTTGCCTTGTTTTGTATGTGTGCATGGCAATAGGTGGGGCAGGAGCTGGTCGGATTCAACAAGGATAGCTCGAGGATTGAACCATAAAAGTGGGGTTGTGGTTAAGAAGTAGAGTCAGAACTTGAACTCAAAAATGTTGTAGTTGCTACACTGATGTCCTATGTATATTTAAATCAAGTTGTATTGTAGTAACTTTTGGGTTTGACATCTACATAACATGCGTTAGACTCATGTTTTATTTATACTCGAGTTCCTTTAAATTAATGGAAGCATGTTCAAATTTCAGCGAGAAAAATAGAAGAAATAGATTTTTAAAAAAATTTCCATTAGTTAACTAGGTTAGTTTATTAATCGCCCCATAAGATTAGAGAAGTAATTGAGGTCCCCACAACAGGTGGTATCAGAGCCCAAGTTCTCGGATTGAGTTAGATGAGCGGGGTAGATCGAGTCCTTCTGATTGATTTATATATGGTTGATTACATGCTCACATGGTATATGTCTTACTGTTTTGAATTTTATATCGCATGATTGATGTGATTGAATGGTAAGAGTATGCCGTACAGTGTGAGGATTGAGAAATTAGAATAGTGATTAATCAGATTTTGTAGGATTAGTCACGGGATTTGGAGTGGTCGAATTTCTCTAAGTATTGAATCAGCCGCAGTGAAATTTCCAGAGTCAACGCGAGTCAACGGTACTGTAGCTTGCAGCTGGTGAGATTTGATTTAGATAGTTACTGTAGCGCGTGAGGAATACGTCATCGTTTCGATTGTAGAGGTTTCTGCTGGCAGACGTTGCATTTAGCGCGAGAGTTAGCGAGAGAGGGACACGTGTTGGTCAACATTTTTGAGTGTTGACTACTGAACCAGCAGATGCGGGAGTAAAGGAGCGACCAGCTGATGGTTTGAAGAACCAGTCGCAGAGGTAGAGCGACGTCGTTTTAATAAGTCGAAACGCTGCGTTTTGAGTGTTGCGACTGGTACCAGCCGCGAGAGATTTGTTATGAGGAATGCGTTGCGACTGGGTGACCAGCTGTTGGCACAAATTCTTACGTAACTGTTATGGCGTCATTTGGATTAGTTGACGCGTCGTCGTTTTGGCTTGTTTTGCGTAACCAGCCGACTGATGGGTTTTCGTAGAGATCTGTTACCAGCTTTTGGTTGCTTCACAAGAGATATATGTTTTCAGCTGGTGAAGCTCTGCGACGTCGTTTGAGTTAGTTGGAACGGTGTCGTTTTGATGTTCTTTTGAGAATACATCGATTGATTGTTGCGACTGGTTTTGTTAGCAGATTTTTACTGTTCACGACGACTGATTATTTTTGTGATCAGCAGACGTTGGATTTGAGAGATATATATATATATAGAAGTGTTGATCGACACTTAGAAATATTTCGAACCCGATATTTCTTATCCTCTTATCCAAACCCTCGTTGAGCTACTGTTCACCCGAACATATCTTCCTTAGAATTTCGCCGTTCTCCGCCGATGATTTGAGTGATTTTGGTGGCGCTGGAATCCCTGAGACTTGCTCTTTAGATTGATACCCAGTTGAGGCTGTATAACGACCTTGGGGAGGATCACGAAGTTGCTCGAATTATCTGTCCAATGGAACCCGATAGTTCTTCATCTGGTTTCGACTTTTGGGTAAGGATTTCCTACTGATCTAAGCTTAGTAGCGATTACTAGTTCTTTGTTTAGAAGTAGAACTGGATCCGAGTTCTTGATCGTAGGAAATTATATACATTGAAGTTCAGATCTGAGTTAGATATGAACTAAGAATGAGATGCCTTGTACAGATTTGAGTTCCAGAGAAGTCTGTTGCCAAGGGTGGTGATTTTTGTGCCCTATTCCTAATCTGTTGAGGTAGAATCAACTGTTGAAGGTACAAATTGAGCAGATTTAACAGCTTTGAGCGTGAACATGGCTGTGATCGATGTTATGGATCTGCTGATGTGAATTCTGTGCTTATACGTGTTACAGTTTGTGAAATTGATTGAGTCCTATATTCTGTTTCACGTAATGAATTGTATGCATTGTGTATTGATTATTGAATTGGCATTCATGCATACATATTGAGCCTGACAGATTGATTGATGACCTGATTGAGAGCCACGTTGTGACTGGCCGACTGACTTGTTGTGCCTCAAATGTCCAACGCTATCATCAGAGTGGTGACCGACTGACTTGTCGTGTCTGAAGACCACCGAGCTGTGATGGGCTGACGGGTCCTGAAGATCACGGACCGATGATTTCCATCGGCTGACTTGCTGTTCATGGTATAGAGGCTCGATTATTATGATTTCCAGTTGACTTGCTGGTCTAGCTATCCGATCTTTGATAGCCCTCATGCATTCATAGCATGTTGCATGTTTAGCTGTTTAGATAGCTCTTCGTACTGAGGCTTGACCTCGTATTTGTTTTCCTGCTTTTGTGTTTTTTGGGTCTGTGTTACCCATTTGCAGGATCTTCAGGTAACCAAGCTGGACAGAGTGGAGGTTCAGCTGGTCGATCCCCATTTCCATGAGTCCCAGTTATTTTATTTATGTATCGAACCCGGGGGATGCCCCGTGTCTTATGTATTTTTGGGGATCTGTAATTGAATTGATAATTTTGTTACCTGTTTTATGTGAGTCTGAGTCAACTCATATTTTGATTATGAATATTTTGAATGTATGATTTTAAGTTCAGGCCTAAATTATTTTGAAAATTTTTAAGCCCGATTTTTACGCTTCCGTGATTATGTGCTTAATTGTGCTATTATCTTGAGTCATTAGCACGGGGCCTGACATTTTTGGTATCAGAGCTTAAACTGGGATAAGCTCGATTTCCTTTGATCACACTCGAGTTTAGGCATAGAGTTTTGATTTGATTTTGATTGACTCTGTGATTTATGTGATCTTTTATCTATCTACGTGATATATCTATCTGCTGTGAGATCTTAACCCTAGACTTGTTTAGATGCCGCCGAGAAGAGGAAGAGGTAGGACGACTAGACGTACTGAGGAGGAGTATAGGGCAGGTAGTGATGATGATGTTCATCAGGTCGAGGATGTTACTAGACAGATAGGCGGGATGGAGTTGGTCTTAGCTAGGTTTCAGCGGACGAACCCTCCGACGTTTTCTGCAGCAGAGGGTGGTGCAATGGCTGAGGCTTGGTTAACCCAGATGGAGGAATTGTTCGATACTTTGGAGTACGCTCCTGAGAAAAGACTGAAGCTGGCGGTGTTGCAGCTGAGAGACAATGCACAGCGCTGGTGGAGAGGTACTTCCCGTATCCTTTGTGATAGTGGGGCTGTGATTACTTGGGAGAGCTTCTGTGAGGTGTTTCGACAGGATTATACCCCGGAGTCCTTCTATAACAGCCGGGAACGGGAGTTCGATAATCTGAGGCAGGGCAGCATGCGAGTGGCTGAGTATGCCCGACAACTTTCTGCACTTTTGGTCTATGTGCCACTGACCTATATTGATGCGGTGAACCGAGCAGTGGATATTGAGGAGAGTTTGATGGAGGTTGAGGCTCCGATTCAGCCGAATACTGGATGCACCTATCAGCCTGTTCAGGATGCGTCGTAATCTTTTTATTCTCCTCAGGGGTCGCAGCAGCAGCAGTAGTCGAACCGCCAGAGATTTCGACCTCGAGGGAAACAGTTCAAGAAGAAGGTGGATTCGAGTTCCTCTGGTTCTGTGAGTTCTGGTTTTGGCAGTGGTTCTGGCAGCGGTTCTAGTGGCATGACATGTGGAAAGTGCGGAGGAAGGCATCCGACTTCGCAGTGTCGTGGAGTTCAGGGGTCCTGCCATAACTGTGGACAGCCAGGACACTTCCTTATAGTGTGTCCTCTGTTGAGGGGTCAGTCTTCGATTACTTCGCAGCAGGGATCAGCTGGTGGTTCATCTCAGAGACCGCAGTTTCCTGCCCCTACTCAGCGATCTGGATTTCAGCCTAGTGGACCGTCTAGGTTTGGAGCACCTCAGAGACCTCGGTTCCAGATTCCCCAGCATGCTCAGGCGAACGCTTTGACTAGAGAGCAGGCTGAGGAGACGCCTGGCATGGTGATTGGAGGTACATGCTTTATTTTCGATTTTCCTGCGAAAGTTTTATTTGACACTGGTGCATCACACTCCTTTATTTCTGAGATGTTTGTGTGTGAACATGGGTTGAGTTCTTCCCCATTGTGTGATGTTGTTTCCGTGTCTACCCCTGCTGGTGTGAGTGTGTGGTCCCGTGAAGTGGTGTTGGAGTGTGTGCTTCGATTTGATGAGCACATTTTGGTGTCCAATCTGATTGTTTTGCGAATGAGAGATTTTGATTGCATCTTGGGGATGGATGTTTTGTCTAGCTATAAGGCTACGGTTGATTGTTTTCATGGTGTGGTGAGATTTCATCCTGACTCGGGTGAGAGGTGGGAGTTCTACGGTGCCGATTCGCGCTCAAAGATCCCACTAGTTTCTGCCATGGAGATTTTTAGCCTGCTATCGCTAGGTAATGCGGGATTCATGATCTACGCGCTTGACAGTTCCCAAGAGCAGCGATTGGAGTTGAGCGATATTCCGATTGTTCGAGAGTTTCCCGACGTATTCTTGGATGAGATTCCTGGATTCCCTCCGAGACGTGAGATCGACTTCGGCATTGAGTTGGTGCCCGGTACTGCCCCGATTTCTAGAGCTCCTTATCGGTTGGCGCCAACAGAGTTGAATGACCAATTGAGAGATCTCTTGGAGAAAGGCTTCATCAGACCGAGTATGTCGCCTTGGGGAGCTCCGATTCTTTTTGTGAAGAAGAAGGATGTATCTATGAGGATGTGCATGGACTTCCGACAGTTGAATAAAGCGACGGTGAAGAACAAGTATCCTTTGCCGAGGATTGATGACTTGTTTGATCAGTTGCAGGGATTGGTCGTTTACTCGAAAATTGATTTGCGCTCTGGTTATCACCAGTTGCGGATTAGAGACGCTGATGTGATGAAGACAGCTTTTCGGACTTGATATGGGCATTATGAGTTCCTGGTCATGCCGTTTGGGTTGACGAATGCCCCAGCTGTTTTCATGGATTTGATGAATCGCGTCTTCAGTGAGTATATCGATTGGTTCGTGATCGTCTTCATAGATGACATCCTAGTGTATTCGAGGAGCTTGAGAGAGCATAAGGAGCATTTGAGACTGGTGTTGCAGAGATTGAGAGACTCGCAATTTTACGCCAAGTTCAGCAAATGCGAATTCTGGCTGGATCGAATTATCTTTCTGGTCATGTGATTTCGGCGCAAGGGATTTCGGTGGATCTGAGTAAGGTCGAAGCAGTTCTTAACTGGGAGAGACCTAGGAATGTTTCAGAGATCCGCAGTTTCTTGGGATTGGCTGGCTATTACAGGCGTTTTATAGAGAAGTTTTCTTCGATAGCCAGGCCTTTGACTCAGTTGACTCAGAAGGATAAGAGATTTGTGTGGACTGATGAGTGCGAGTACAGTTTTCAGACGTTGAAGGAGAAGTTGGGTGGATCTGAGTAAGGTCGAAGCAGTTCTTAACTGGGAGAGACCTAGGAATGTTTCAGAGATCCGCAGTTTCTTGGGATTGGCTGGCTATTACAGGCGTTTTATAGAGAAGTTTTCTTCGATAGCCAGGCCTTTGACTCAGTTGACTCAGAAGGATAAGAGATTTGTGTGGACTGATGAGTGCGAGTACAGTTTTCAGACGTTGAATGGAGTTGGCTGCGATAGTGTTTGCTTTGAAGATTTGGCGGCACTATCTGTATGGTGAAGAGTTTGTGGTGTACACCGACCACAAGAGCCTGAAGTATATCTTCACGCAGTCTGATCTGAATATGAGGCAGCGACGATGGATGGAATTGCTCAAGGACTTTAACTGTGAGATTCAGTATCAGCCTGGGCGGATGAACTCAGTTGTCGACGCATTGAGTAGGAAGACCCAGTCTGCGATGCTTTCTTCTTTGAGTGTCTCTAAAGTCTATGAGCAGTTGAGTACTTCTGGTTGGAGTTTTCAGCCGGGTGATCATTACTTTACGGTTTCTTCGATTCAGGTAGAACCACAGATTGTGAGTGCCATCAGGGAGGCACAGCGGACTAATTCTTATGTTCATGAGTTGAAGATTAAGGCCCGAAGCGGTCAGTTTGATGATTTCTCTATTTCTTTCGAAGGATGCTTGAGATTTAGAGGAAGATTAGTGGTTCCGAACTTGATCGACCTGAAATAAACCCTTTTGAATGATGCACATTGTAGCCGGTATAGTGTGCATCCGGGCGAGAGAAAGATGTACCATGCCTTGAAGTCTCAATATTGGTGGGCAGGTATGAAGAGCGACATTTCGGCTTTTGTCGCTAGATGTCTGAATTGTCAACAGGTCAAGGCCGAAAGAATGAGACCTGGTGGACTGCTACAGAGTTTGGAGGTACCCCAATGGAATTGGGAGCACATTGCCATGGATTTTGTGACTCATCTACCTCGATCGAGCAGCGGATGCGATGCTATTTGGGTGGTAATTGATAGACTTTCGAAGTCTGCCCATTTCATTCCCTATGATGTGAGATGTTCCATGAAGAAAATGGCAAACCTGTATATCGACCATGTGGTTAGATTGCATGGAGTTCCGGTTTCGATAGTGTCTGACAGAGATCCAAGGTTTACTTCTCGTTTCTGGAAGACTCTGCAAGCAGCGATGGGTTCGAGATTGGCTATGAGTACTGCCTATCACCCACAGACAGATGGCCAGTCTGAGCGGACTATTCAGACTTTGGAGGATATGCTGCGTGCAGTAGTGATGGATTTCAGTGGTGGCTGGCAGGATTCTTTGTCGTTGGTTGAGTTTTCGTATAATAACAGCTACCAAGTGACTATTGGAATGGCTCCATTTGAGGCGTTGTATGGTCGAAAATGCAGATCTCCGAGCTGTTGGGAAGAAGTTGGTGAGAAGAAACTTTCTACCCCTGAGTTTGTGCAGCATATGAAAGACCAGATTGATTTGATTCGAAGTAGAATGAAGGCTGCACAAGATAGATTCACTAGCTATGCTAACCGAAGGCGTCGACCGTTAGAATTTGAGGTTGGCGATCGAGTATTTCTCAAATTTTCTCCTTTCAAAAGCGTGATGCGCTTCAGATTTAAAGGCAAATTAGCTCCTACATTCGTTGGTCCCTTCGAGATTATTGAGCGGATTGGACAGTTGGCTTATCGATTGAGGCTGCCTGAGGATTTAGCAGCGATGCATGATGTTTTTCATGTGTCAATGTTGAGAAAATATGAGCCAGATCCGTCCCATGTGTTGAGAACCGATGAAGTTGAGCTGGATCCTGCCTTGAGTTATGTTGAATATCCAGTTCAGATTTTGGATAGGAAGGAGAAGCAGCTGAGGAATAAATTAGTTCCGTTGGTGATGGTCCAATGGAGCAATCATGGCAAAGAAGAAGCAACTTGGGAACCGGAAGAGAAGATGCAGCGTGAGTGGCCGCATCTGTTTGAGTAGATATTGTATTATATTTTGGTTTCTGGTTATGTTTTTTCCTAGTTTTCGTTTGTTGATTGCCCAGTTATCTTGAACTCCTGGCTTTGAATCAGATGAATTCCGGTTTTGTATTCTGTTTTTGAGTTGAATTGATTAAATTCTTCCCTGAGTTTGCCTTTGATTTCGAGGAAGAAATCTCTTAAGGTGGGGAGAATGTGAGGATTGAGAAATTCGATTAGTGATTAATTAGATTTTGTAGGATTAGTCACGGGATTTGGAGTGGTCGAATTTCTCTAAGTATTGAATCATCCGCAGCGAAATTTCCAGAGTCAACGCGAGTCAACGGTACTGTAGCTTGCAGCTGGTGAGATTTGATTTAGATAGTTACTGGACCGCACGAGGAATACGTCGTCGTTTCGATTGTAGAGGTTGCTGCTGGCAGACGTTGCATTTAGCGCGAGAGTTAGCGAGAGAGCGACACGTGTTGGTCAACATTTTTGAGTGTTGACTACTGGACCAGCAGATGCGGGAGTAAAGGAGCGACCAGCTGATGGTTTGAAGAACCAGTCGCAGAGGTAGAGCGACGTTGTTTTAATAAGTCGAAACGCTGCGTTTTGAGTGTTGCGACTGGTACCAGCCGCGAGAGATTTGTTATGAGGAATGCATTGCGACTGGGTGACCAGCTGTTGGCACAAATGCTTACGTAACTGTTACGGCGTCGTTTGGATTAGTTGACGCGTCGTCGTTTTGGCTTGTTTTGCGTAACCAGCCAACTGATGGGTTTTTCTAGAGATCTGTTACCAGCTTTTGGTTGCTTCACAAGAGATATATGTTGTCAGCTGGTGAAGCTCTGCGACGTCGTTTGAGTTAGTTGGAACGGTGTCGTTTTGATGTTCTTTTGAGAATACATCGATTGATTGTTGCGACTGGTTTTGTTAGCAGATTTCTACTGTTCACGACGACTGATTATTTTTGTGATCAGCAGACGTTGGATTTGAGAGATATATATATAGAAGTGTTGATCGACACTTAGAAATATTTTGAACCCGATATTTCTTATCCTCTTATCCAAACCCTCGTTGAGCTACTGTTCACCCGAACATATCTTCCTTAGAATTCCGCCGTTCTACGTCGATGATTTGAGTTATTTTGGTGGCGCTGGAATCCCTAAGACTTGCTCTTTAGATTGATACCCAGTTGAGGCTGTAGAACGACCTTGGGGAGGATCTCGAAGTTGCTCGAATTCTCTGTCCAGTGGAACCCGATAGTTCTTCAGCTGGTTTCAACTTTTGGGTAAGGATTTCCTACTGATATAAGCTTAGTAGCGATTACTAGTGCTTTGTTTAGAAGTAGAACTGGATCCGAGTTCTTGACCGTAGGAAATTATATACATTGAAGTTCAGATCTGAGTTAGATATGAACTAAGAATGAGATGCCTTGTACAGATTTGAGTTCCAGATAAGTCTGTTGCCAAGGGTGGTGATTGCTGTGAGACCTGGATTTGTGTTTAAGATTAATTGTGAGAATTAATCGGTGTTTGGAGATTCTTGGTGGTTTAAGATCTCTGCTTGGATGTTTAAGTAGTAATTTCGGGTCAAATTCCTCACTTAGAACAATTCTGGAGGTTTTCGTATTTTTTTGGAGTATGGGGAGATATCTGTCAGCAGACATGGTGACTTCATGTTTTCTGTTGTTGTGCGTTGATATAACAATTGCTGACGTAAGCTTTGTTGAGTTAGCGCGTATTGTTCTTTGTATTGGTTTCTGTCGACAGCGATTGGATTGGTTTGTAACGACGTCGTTTAGATTAGTAGAAGCGACGCCGTTTCAGGTAGCGAGCAGATATCTACTGTTGAGAAGTCTGCCAGCAGATAACGTAGGAACCAATCGTGGGGACAATAGCGTGTTTTTGTGTTGAGCGCTATACGACACCGTTTTGAGGATCTAGTGATGTTAGAGTAGATGCCCAACTAGCCAACTTGTGGCGTGTGGGTTTTATTGACTCTTTTGTATAACGATCTTTATATATGACATACGCATTTTCTTTATGGCATTCTTTATTTTCATTATAATTATAATGTTAACAATTATGTTGGATAAAGACCTAGAATGCACCATAGTGTATGTTAGATGTGATAGTGGATATGATGGCTATCATGAAACACATCTGATAGTCACTGTGTATTTTGAATTCTTTCCTAGTCGATTGGGCCGTCAAAATGAGGATAAGGCCGCCCGAGATTGAGACTAGCATCTGCGATGTGAAGTACCACATTTCATTGTAGGGAACATTGTGATGTTCTGAGCATGCAGATGGATAGTGACCTGGTGATCTATCGAACTACCCTCGTTCGGACTTTCCAAGTGGTTATCATTTGTCGAGTGGATAAGTCCGAGGTCTTGGTTGTACTGATTAGTCCTCACTACTCGAAACGTCATTGAGACTCTACATGATAGACGCCTCACTTTGACCCGTTTACCGACTCACTTGGGGTCATTAGGTGGCGGGATTGGGTGAGGTCCCGATGCATGTAGGAGTGGATGCTTCGTTGTCGAGGATTCACCGCTCGCTTTCATGCGTGGATATCCTATGATATCTGAGGGGATAATAGTGTATAAATCTCTGGCCAGAGTACTGGATGTGTTTTTGGTAAATGGGTTTACCTAGTAACACTTGCTGTCACTATTCGATCTCCAAGATGTATGCATAGTTATCGGATATTTAGCGACTCTCGATTTACCAATGGTCGTTGATCTTATCGGGATATATGTGTTGAAAGGATCGTACTGTACGCTAACCACGACCAACTAGTTCTTGTAGGCACTATCAGTGATACCTAGGGGATCATGGGGCGATGTTGCTAGGCGCTTTACCATGATCCGATGGGCAAGTCCGAAATTGTGATTTCGGAGTCACAATGGTTGTGGGCCCACGGCTAGCTGTATCCCTGAACCATTGAGGGTCACACAAGTACTGGATTCATGATTCCCGCACGGAAATTGAGCTCAATGTGTTGAGCATAGGAGAAGGAATTTGGGGAGTGCGACTTCCTAAAAGTCAACAGGGGTCAAATTGCGATTTCCCAAAGTTGAGGGGCTAAACTGTAATTTTGGACTAGGTGATCTGAAAAATTGTTTTTTGCATCATAATATTCAGTTTTGGAAACTGAGTCGATCGGTCCGATCAGATCGTCGATCGGAGTTATGATGAAGTCCCGGTGATTTAATTGAACCGAATGTTCATATGGACCTGGGCCTGACCCAAGTCCAATGGGCCGGTCCAAGCCCATTACAAGTCTATTAATTATATACTTAGGGCTACATTGATCACACTTGAACCCTAGCCTCCACCACACATAGCGCCGCCCACCCTCCTCTCGGCCTCCTACCTCTCGGCCGCGCCTCCGCCGTTGCGCCGCCGTCGCGCCGCCGTGCCGCCGCCCCGTGATCGGACTTGTTTCGATCACCATTTCGAGGAGATTCCGTCCGTGGCAAAATCCGCCAGCTCTTCTAGTGCAGACAGACGGAGGACTCTTGTTTCCGGTCGTGGACCTGATTAGACGATCTACCGCCGCCTACCTTTTGAAGTGCCGGTTTCCCTGTGAAACTGGTCGGATCCAGGCGCCTAGACGCCAGCAAGGTAACAATCAATAAACGCCCTATGAATGGTTTATTGATTGATTCTAATGTATTGAACGTATCTCGGGGCAAAAATTTTTAACTTCCGCTGCGCCCCCGGGAAACGGGATCCGGATCCGCCATTGTCGCCAACAGTGGTATCAGAGCACAGGCT
>KQ987331.1:1069-23257 GCA_001598015.1 Dorcoceras hygrometricum
ATTGATTTGATCCGGAGTAGAATGAAGGCTGCTCAAGATCGTTTCTCGAGTTATGCGAATAGAAGACGTCGACCGTTAGAGTTTGAGGTGGGCGATCGTGTGTTTCTCAAGATTTCTCCTTTCAAGAGCGTGATGAGATTTCGATTTAAAGGCAAATTAGCTCCCAGATTCGTTGGTCCCTTTGAGATTATTGAGCGGATTGGACAGTTGGCTTATAGATTGAGGCTGCCTGAGGAGTTAGCCGCGATGCATGACGTGTTTCATGTAGACGTCGACCGTTAGAGTTTGAGGTGGGCGATCGTGTGTTTCTCAAGATTTCTCCTTTCAAGAGCGTGATGAGATTCCGATTTAAAGGCAAATTGGCTCCTAGATTCGTTGGTCCCTTTGAGATTATTGAGCGGATTGGACAGTTGGCTTATAGATTGAGGCTGCCTGAGGAGTTAGCCGCGATGCATGACGTGTTTCATGTGTCAATGTTGAGGAAATATGAGCCGGATCCGTCCCACGTTTTGAGAACTGACGAAGTCGAGCTGGATTCTGCCTTGAGTTACGTTGAATATCCGATGCAGATTTTGGATAGGAAGGAGAAGCAGCTGAGAAACAAGATAATTCCATTGGTGATGGTCCAATGGAGCAAGCATGGTCGAGAAGAAGCAACCTGGGAAGTTGAGGAGAAGATGAGGCAGGAATGGCCTCACCTGTTTGAGCGCTGAGTTGCGTAATTTCCAGGTAAATCTTTGATTTTTGCTTCGAATTTTTGGTGCTGATTTGCATGTTAGATGTGTTCTTCCCTGAGTCTGCCTTTGATTTCGAGGACGAAATCTCTTAAGTTGGGGAGAATGTGAGGATTGAGAAGTTAGATTAGTGATTGATTGATTTGAATTGGGATTAATCACGTGTATTTTGAGGATTTTGCGAAAGAAATGAAGTTCCTGCTGAATTTTTGAGCGTAGCGTGATTTTGGAGAAAACTGGCAGCAGCAGGTTACTGTAGCTCGTGCTGGTGAATTTTTGAAATCAGCAGGTATGGTGACATCAGCGTGACGCATGAAGATCTGCTGGTGTTGGTGCGAATTGAAGTTGCTGCTGGCAGATATTGCGTTTAGCGCGAGATTGAGCGAGGAAATGACACGTGTTAGTCAACATTTTGGAGCGTTGACTATTGATTCAGTAGATGCGTTTGTGAAAAGAGATCAGCAGATGGTTTGAGAACTATTCGCAAGAGCTGTCGATAGATTTGATGACGTAGGCGTGACGTAACCATTGCTGCTGGTAGTATTTTGCGTTGCGATAGTTACTGCTGATCAGCAGGCGCGCTTGTGCGAAAGCATTGAGAAATGACGTCGTTTGGATTAGTAGATGCGTCGTCGTTTTGAGAGATTTTATGCGATCAGCAGGTGCATTGTTTTGAAGCGAGAGCTGTTGTCAGCTGGTGTTTGATACGGCGTCGTTTTGTTTAGTTGGAACGGTGTCGTTTTGGAATGTTTTGAGCGATTGTTTTTGTTGGTTGTTGCTGCTGATTTTACGAAGGGAAAAGAGAGAATTTGCTGCTGATAGACTTCTGCTGATTTCTTCGATAGATCTTGGTGAATCAGCAGGCGAGGTTGAAGAGGTATTTATAGAAGTGTTGATCGACACTTAGAATTATTTGAGCCAGATATTTCTTATCTCTTCTTCCCCAAACCCTCGATTTTAGCTACTGTTCACCGTCACTTTCTATCGCGAATTGCCGTTGATCCCGACCTCCGTTTTTCGAGTTCTTGGTAGCGTTGTGAATTGCGGTTATGTGATTTACGTGGGACAGTTTGATGAATTGATTGAGCTTTTCATTCTGTTTGCACGTATTATGAATTGTATGCATTATGCATTGATATCGAATGGCATTCATGCATACATCTTGAGCCTGAATTTACAGATTGATTTGATTACCTGATTGGGTGCCACGTTGTGATTGGCCGACTTACGGGTCGTGCCCGAAAAGTCCAACGCTATCGTCGGAGTGGTGACTACCGGATTCTAGTGTCTACCACCGAGCTTGATGGGTTGACGGGCCCCGATGATCATGGACCGATGATTTCCACCGGCTGATTGGCTGTGAGTGGTATAGAGGCTTGATTTGAGTTGCCAGTTGACAGACTGGTCTAGCTATCCGATTTCTTGATAGCCCTCATGCATTCATAGCAGTGATTTATAGCATGTTGCATGTTTATCTGCTTTGATAGCTCTTCGTACCGAGGCTTGACCTCGTACTTCTTTTCCTGCTTTTGTTTTGTTTGGGTCTGTGTTGCCCATTTGCAGGAGCTCTAGGTAATCAAGCTGGACCGAGTGGAAGTTCAGCTGGTCGATCCCCGCGTTCTTGAGTCCCAGTCTATATATGATATGTATTGAACCGGGGGATGCCCCGTGTTATCATGTATCGGGGATTTATGTTTTGATTGATACTTGTTGCGTGAGAATTGAATCAACTCGTATTTTATTATTGCTATTTTGAATGTATGATTTGAAGTTCAGGCCCATTGTATTTCGAAAAATTTTTAAGCCCTAATTTTAAGCTTCCGTGATTATGCGCTTATTATGTGTTAATTGTTAGAAATTAGCACGGGGCCTGACATCAACAGCCTGCGAATGTTCAAATCGAAGGCAGTGCTGTAAGACCAACGTTTGCACAAAGAGTTGAAATGGCTCAGAGACATATTGTTCATACAGTGCTGGATGCTGATGCTAACAGAGACTTACTTGAGAGACAAGCAGCAGCGGAGCGTGACAGAGAAAGAAGAAGAAGAGAGGCAAGGATGCTGAAAAGGAGGAGAAGAGACTAGATTAGTTTTTCTGCTGATAATCTTTGTACACATCTTTTGTACAATTTTGTTGGTTAATGAAAATTTGCATTCCAGCAGATAGTGTGCAATTTATTTCTGCATATCTTTTTGTCTCGGCTGCTGAAGTTTTGTCATCACCAAAAAGGGGGAAATTGTTAGGACAAAATTTATTAGTTTTGGTGATAACAAAAATGAGACTAGTTGCTATTGGACAATCAGTTGTCGCATTCTACATGAGAATATTTATCTATGTTCAGTGGTATTTCAGCAGTTGGAGTATTCGTGAGATATCAGCAGATGGTATGCGATCAGCAGATGAACGGTTTGAGAAATTCAGCAGATAGATTCCTTACGAGCAATCAACAGGCGCATATAAGTGATAAGCGTGTTTTTGGTAAGGAGTGTTAAACGACATCGTCTAAGTAAGTTGGAACGACGTCGTTGGAGTGCACAGTTACATATCAGCATTTGATCAAAGAAGAGTATTCAGCAGATACATATTTGAGAGATCAGCAGTTGTTTAGTCTGTGTAGTTGAAGAAGTCGAAACGACAGCGTTTGGATAAGTTGAAGCGACAGCGTATTGATTGGCTTGGACATACCAGCAGATGCTTTGTTCAAAGCATATCAGCAGACAGTTGGTTGTTCAACAGTTTATATTTCAGCAGATGGCTTCAGTGTACTTCAACCAGCAGATGATGTTAACCAGCAGGTGTTTCTAAGATAGCAAAACGGTGTCGCTTGAATAAGTTGACACGACATCGTTTTATCGCTTAAGGAATCAGTCGATGGAAAAACACAAATGTATATCAGCAGATGAATTCTTTCGAGTGTTATTTCAGTCGAAGCTCTTTGACAACGTTGATGAAGTAAGTGCTGGTTATCAAAGTTATTTCAGGCGCAAGCTCAAAATTGATTCAAAATACGATCGTTCACTCAAATGGAAAAGATTTGTAGGATCGTACAGTTGCCTGGAATTAAGAAGACAAGTTAGGTACTATTTTGGCTATATAGTATAGTGTACAGAGGCCGTTTCTCCATGCTTGCACAAATATGGAAAGAAGACAAATTGGCTCTGTCAATGAGCAATTTACCTTGTAGTGGAGCAGGAATTACGATGTACGATTTTGGCAGAATTCAAACGGGATTCATTTCCTTTGGAGAATTAATATGACCGTTGCAATCGAAGCCTATATATATCAGCAGCAGTGTTGAAGAAAACACACTTCGCTATCTATCTACTGCTGTCACGCTGCCAAAATCAATCTTGAGCTATACTCTGTTGAAATCTCCAAAAAAAACTCAAAGACTCGAAGAACTTAACAGTTGATCTTCATTTGAAATACCTTCGAGTCAATCTTCTGGTTACCTTGTTGTAATCAAGTTTCATTGTTGAAACCAGAAGATTTTTACAGTCTCTAAATACGTGTTTTCATTGTCATATCCATTGAGTCTGTAACGAACTGTCTTAGTCAAGAAGTTCGAAAAACTATCAATTGTTGTAAACCAGCAGCGAAGTCTGCGTGAAGTGTTGTGAAGTGCTAGGAGTTCTCGTAGCTGCGGGTTATGAGATCGGGTGTTTGTAGAAAGCCTACTTGCATCAAAGTCTTCTAGTGATACCTTCCGAGGAGGAAGAAGGGGAGACGTAGGATATTGATATCCGAACTTCCAGAAACAAATCTCTGATCCCTTATCTTTTACATACAGCACTTATTTATTGTTGCGCATTATTCACTGTTCACAAGCCAATCGGCCTTTTTCCGCACAATATTGTTGGCTGAGAAGTTTGCATAAAACTGAGATCCAAAACATTTTAAAAGAGTTTGAAATAGAAAAATCGAAGGAGTTCATTCAACCCCCCCCTTCTGAACTCCTATTTGCTTAGTGATCCTATTTCTGGGACCATCAGATTGGGTGAGATCCCGATGCATGTAGGAGTCGATGCATCGTTGTCGAGGATTCACCGCTCGCAGACATGCGTGGATATCCTATGCTATCTGAGGGGATAATAGTGTATAAATCTCTGGCCAGAGTACTAGAAGTGTTTTAGGTAAATGGGTTTACCTAGTTACACTCGCGATGTCACTATTCGATCTCCAAGATGTATGCATAGCTATCGGATCTCTAACGACTCTCGATTTACCAATGGTCGTTGATCTTATCGGGATATATGGATTGAAAGGACCGTACTGTACGCTAACCACGACCAACTGGTTCTTGCAGGCACTATCAGTGATACCTAGGGGATCATGGGGCGATGTTGCTAGACTCTCTTACCATGATCCGATGGGCAAGTCCGGAATTGTGATTCCGGAGCCACAATGGTTGTGGGCCCACGACTAGCTGTATCTCTGAACCATTGAGGGTCACACAAGTACTGGATTCGAGATTCCCGCACGGATACTGAGCACAATGTGTTGAGCATAGGAAGGGGATTTTAGGGAGTGCGACTTCCTAAAAGTCAACAGGGGTCAAATCGTGATTTCCGCTGTTGAAGGGCAAAACGATCATTTTGCACTGGGGTTCTGAAAAATGGTTTTTCAGATCATAATATTCAGTTTTGGAAACTGAGTCGATCGGTCCGATCTGATCATCGATCGGAGTTATGATGAAACCGTAATGAATTAAACGAACCGAATGTTCATATAGGACTTGGGCCTGACCCAAGTCCAATGGGCCGGTTCAAGCCCAAGTATATTTAATATACACTAATGTGATTAGGGCTCATTATTCATTGAATCACATCACTTATACCCTAACCCTAAACACCTTGGCCGCCCCCCTCCTCTCCCAAAAGCCGCCGCCGCCGCCGGCCTCCACCGCCGCCGCTAATTGATCGTACTTGCTCCGATCAGTTTTTCGAGGAGAATCCGTTCGCGCTGATCTCGTCAGGCCTTCTAGTGTAGGCTGACGAAGGAGTCTCCCTTCCGGTCGTGGACCTGATTGATGAATCTTCAGCCGCCTACCGTGAAGAGCCGGTCTTCTTGTAATTCCGGTTGGAGCCAGGCGCAAGTCGCCAGCAAGGTAACTGCCTAATCGCCCTATGAATGGTTCATAGTTTGCTTTAGTTTTGAATTGTATTGAACGTTTCCCAGCCTAATTTTATTCTTCCACTGCCTCGTCGGGAGATGGGATCCGGATCCGCCACGGTTCTCCAACACATATATCACGTTGGCTTTGACAAAACTCATTTTGTTGAACTTGTCATACACCAGCTGTGATTGAGTACTAGTTTCTCCTTCACTGCTTTCACTACTATTGAAACCTAAGCCAGTTCTATCATTCGCTGGCTTCTGAATTCCAAACAGCTTATCAAGAGAAGCAGAAGACTTTGTCCAGGAGCTCATTGTCAAATTTAATTTCTCAATTTCAGCTTTGAGATCACTAGATTCATTTCTCAACAGTTCATTCTCAGTCTTCAGCTTACTCAACTCGATTTTCAAACTGTCAGCTTCACCAAGTTCAACAGCACTTGGTTCTACTGAACTATTGTTCAAATCATTGTTTTCAGCCTTAACTTTCTCGAATGTGTGAGAAAGCTTCCTGTACTCTTTAACCATATCATTTAGTGCACTGATAAGGTCTTCTCGTGTAAATTCAATATTGGAGAAGTCGAATACCTCGTCATCAAATATCTGGTCAGCCATGAGACAGTTAACTACCTCATGTTCACTATCCCTGGATGAGCAACTACTAGATGAAGAGTCTGAATCAGTATCTGCCCAGCTTTTGGTGCTTTCCTCAGCCATCAGCACTTTGCGATCATTCTTGCGACTGGGTCTTTTATCACCTCTTGTCCTCATCCGTCTGTCCTTGGATCTGTCGACAGTTATCTCATTTGTCTTGTCATCATGTTTATATCGATCCTCTTTCTTCTCATCTCTCCTGTATCTATCATCCTTCTTGGGCCTGTTGCAATCAGCTGCAAAGTGCCCTGGGCGACCACAGTTAAAGCAATTTTGATCAGTATATACTTTATCATATTTATTAAAATTATTATAAGGAGTATAAGGGAAGAGGGACATGACGTCGTCGCTGAGTTGATCAGCCGTCTTGCTAGTGCTTGGAGAGCACTGTTCAGTAGTTGTAGCGGCTAATGCTTTCGTCGGCTGAGATGTTGATGGAGCAGCTTCAGATCTTGTCTCTAATTCGAACTCATAAGATTTAAGGTTTGCAAACAAGTCGTGAAGCTCCAGCTTGTTCAAATCTTTGGACTCCCTCATAGCCATTGTCTTTACGTCCCACTCCCTGGGCAAAGCTCTCATCACTTTCAACGCCAGCTCACGATTACTGTACTCTTTTTCCAAGCTTGTTAACTCAATAACAACAGCGCTGAATCTTTCATCGAACTCTGTCATGGTCTCTCCATCCTTCATCTTTATCGACTCGTACTTCTGTTGAGCCACAGTCAACTTGTTTTCTTTCGTCTCATCATTGCCCTCACATATTTGAGTCAGCTTTTCCCATATTTCTTTGGCAGTAGCGCAGGTCTTGATCTTACTGAACATGTTCTTGTCCAGTGTCTTGTAAAGTATATCCCTGGCCACATTGTCCAGATTCTCCTTCTTCTTGTCCTCATTAGTATATTCATGTCTGCTCTTTTCCAGAAATTGAGGCTCGCCACCTGATATTGCAAATGCTAGATTTGGATTCATTATCTTTAATGGCCCTTCTGTGATAACCAACCACATGTCGTCATCTTGAGCATCCAAATGCGCTTGCATGCGAATCTTCCAGTCGTCGTAATCCTCCTTGGAAAACATAGGAATCTTGTTTTGAGAAGTTGACATTTTAATATATGATAAAACACAAACAACAACTGTTCAATAACTGAAATGCGCAGGCTCTGATACCAATTGATAGGATCAATGTGGTTCGAAAAACAGCTGCAAGAGTTCAGAAGGGGGGTTGAATGAACTCTTGGTATTTTCAAATTTTCGAAACCTTTAAAATAGTTTTACAAGTGTCTCGCTTAACTTAAATCTGAGTTATCAGATTTAAGGATCTCAGTTTAAATTCTGATTTCTTGGCTAACAAATATTGTGCAGAAAGAAGCCAATTAATCAGTGAACAGTAAAGCAGTAAATAGATGCGATAATATAAAAGTTAAGGGACAAGAAATTTGTTTATGGAAGTTCGGATATCAATATCCTACTTCTTCCATTCTTCCTTTTCAGGAAGGTTCCACTAGAAGATTTGATGGTTCCAGGCCTTCTGCAAACACCCGGTCACGCAAGCAACACTTAACGTGAACTCCTAGCAATCTCAAACACCAACAAGCAGTCACAGCTGCTGTTTAACAATACTGAGTAATTTTTCTCAAACGGCTTTCAGTAGCTCGTTTGTTACAGACTCAAATTGATTTTACAATGTGGTACACTACTATTGAGGTCTGTATATCTTCTGGTTTCTAATCTAAGAACCTCGATTCAATAATGAACCAGAAGATGAACTTGAAGATAGAACAATAAGCGCTGGTTGAATGTTCTTCGAGTTTGAGCCTTTTGAGAGATAACTTCAATGAAAAGAAAGCTCGAGAATATTTTAGACAAAATAATGGCAGAGTGACAGCAAGTAATCGAGAGTCAAGTAGGGCGTATTCAATTCAAACTTCAGCTATATATACCCTTCGTTCACAACGGTCGATTAATTCGACTAAGGAAACAAAATCCCTTTTGAAAATACTGATAATCATGCAACCGTCTTTTCTGCACCACTACATGGGAAAATTGTTCACTGTCAGAGCCAAATTGCCGCTTTCCATATTTGTGCAATCACCGTAAAACGTTCTCTGTAAATGTGTACTATTTACCCAAAATAGTACCAGCATTGTCTACTTAATTCTAGGCAATTGTACGATTCAATCTTTACCATTGATTCTTTCTAATTTGAATATATGATCTTGTTTGAATCAATTTATCGTTTGCGCCTGAAGTCTCTTATTGTTGATTCAGCTTTTTCTTCCTTGAAGATGATGAATAGTTCATCGCTGATAGAATCATAAACCAACTTCTGAAATTTTAGCGCTTAAACCAAACGTTGTCGTATCAACTAATTCAAACGACGTAGTTTTTCTATCCATTAATAAACACACTAACGTCTGAATAGTTGCGTCTGATATCCATTTAAACTGCTGATCATAACAACCAACGACTAATTATACCAACTACTGATTAGATATCCAACGCATGAAATATCTCCCTTTTTGCAAATTGTGATATAACTACTGGTTGCAATGACTGAATCAAAATCACTGTAGCCAACTGCTGAAGATACTTACTACTGAATTATATACCCAACTGCTGAAAATTCTTGCTTCTGACGTAAATATCCAACTGCTGAAAATATGTTGACTACTGAAGTGAGTATCCAACTGCTGAATGAATACCAAAGACTAATTGTGTAACCCTTGATCAACTACTGAATTGCTCTCACGACTGATATAGATAACCAATACCAGAAACTGATAGCCACCTATCTTCAACCTCTGAAAAACAAAACCCATCAACTGAGTGCTTCAAATCAACTACTGAAATATTCCCGAATACCAAGATCCGATATCTAACAACTGATTCAACATCTGAAGATATTTAACTCAACGTCTGAACTAATATCGAATACTCAAGTCTGAGATAACCTGACGTCTGAATGTACTTTGCTGTTAATTGCAACGGCTGATTCTCCAGAAGTAACTTCGTATCAGCACTTGTCTTATTTTGTTATCACCAAAACTAATAAATTTTATCTTAACATGGTACACTACTATTGAGGTCTGTATATCTTTTGGTTTCTAATCTAAGAAACTCGATTCAATAATGAACCAGAAGATGAACTCGAAGATAGAACAATAAGCGCTGGTTGAATGTTCTTCGAGTTTGAGCCTTTTGAGAGATAACTTCAATGGAGAGAAAGCTCGAGAATCTTTTAGACAAGATAACGGCAGAGTGACGGCAAGTAATCGAGAGTCAAGGAGAGCTTCTTCAATTCAAACTTCTGCTATATATACCCTTCGTTCACAACGGTCGATTAATTCGACTAAGGAAACAAAATCTCTTTTGAAAATACTGATAATCATGCAACCGTCTTTTCTGCTCCACTACATGGGAAACTTGCTCACTTTCAGAGCCAAATTGTCGCTTTCTATATTTGTGCAATCACCGTAAAATGTTCTCTTTAAATGTGTACTATTTACCCAAAATAGTACCAACAATGTCTCCTTAATTCTAGGCAATTATACGATTCAATCTTCACCATTAATTCTTTCTAATTTGAATATATGATCTTGTTTGAATCGATTCATCGTTTGCGCCCGAAGTCTCTTATTGTTGATTCAGCTTTTTCTTCCTTGAAGATGATGAATAGTTCATCGCTGATAGAGTCATAAACCAACTTCTGAAATTTTGGCGCTAAACCAAACGCTGTCGTATCAACTAATTCAAACGACGTAGATTTGCTATCCATTAATAACCATGCTAACGTCTGAATAGTTACTTCTGATATCCATTTGACTGCTGATCATAACAACCAACGACTAATTATACCAACTGCTGATTAGATATCCAACGCCTGAAATATCTCCCTTTTTTCAAATTGTGATATAACTACTGGTTGCAATGACTGAATCAAAATCACTGTAGCCAACTGCTGAAGATACTTACTACTGAATTATATGCCCAACTGCTGAAAATTCTTGCTTCTGACGTAAATATCCAACTGCTGAATGAATACCAAATACTGATTGTTTAACCCTTGATCAACATCTGAATTGCTCTCACGACTGATATAGATAACCAATACCAAAAACTGATAGCCAAATATCTTCAACCTCTGAAAAATAAACCCATCAACTAAGTGCTTCAAATCAACTGCTGAAATATTCTCGAATACCAAGATCTGATATCTAACAACTGATTCAACATCTGAAGATATTTAACTCAACGTCTGAACTAATATCAAATACCCAAGTCTGAGATAACTTAACGTCTGAATGTACTTTGCTGTTAATTGCAACGGCTGATTCTCCAGAAGTAACTTCGTATCAGCACTTGTCTTATTTTGTTATCACCAAAACTGATAAATTTTATCTTAACAATTTCCCCCTTTTTGGTGATGATAAAACTTAGAAGCCCTAAGATATATGACTGAGCAAAAATAAATTGCACAAAATTCTGCTGAAATTCTAAATTTCATTTCTGATAAAATGTACACAAGATTTGTACAACAAGAGATCACCAATAATTTATCCTAGCCAATCTTCAAAAGATCTCCTGAACGGTCCACCACCGCCACTGCTGGAATATCTTCTTTTGGAAGATCCACCCCTATCTCTTCTACTACGACTTCCACCTCTGTATCTACTCTGCTCTTCTGCTCTATTGTCACTTCCACCATTTCCCCAGCTGGGTCTGCATTGATTGTCAGTTGGTGGTTGAGGGCGGCTGCTGCTACTATCTTCCCCCTTTTTGTCATCACTGCCCTTGGTGAGAAAGGCAATGAGTTCTGCAAGGTGAGTACTGAGAGAAGCTAGTTGGCCTTGTGTATCAACACGAAATTCCAGAAGTTCATTGCGAATATCTCCTAGTTTATCATCAAAATCCTTTGATAAGGCAGCCTTGATATCCCTTACTTCTTTCCTGGTAGCCTCTACATCTGTGGATAGAATGACATTTTGATTGCGGAAAGATTTTAGAGATAGAGATAGTGCATGATTCTCATTTTGAGTCTCCTGGCGATTGCGTTTGAATAAACCCCGAAAGGTTTCATTTTGCTCAGCAATGCTGTCGAGGAAAACTCTTTTAACATGATCGATTTTGTTCATCACTTCTCCAAGAGCATTATTTGTCTGTCGAGACTCCTTTGATTGAGTAGCAACAAAGTTTGAGAAGGATTCCCGAAGAGCATCAATAGATGTAGTAACAACTGTGGCAGAGGAGGTCGAAATAAAGTGATCAAGAGCTGAATCATCTTCCAACTGAATATCGTCTTCAACAAAGTGCATGGAAGAATCAGCAGTGGTAGACGGAGATTGAGGACGCTGGTCCAAAAACAATTGTACACCTAAATGATCGGCTGAATATAAAGAACTCTGTACACTGGGAATAGCAGAAACTGAACTTTGAACGATCTGTACATCCCTGAAAACTGTTCTTTCGAAAGCAATAGTTGAAACAAAACTTCTAATATCAGCTGTACTCAAACTACTGAATAAAATGTACCGAACAAAAGCTATACATAATTGAGATAATCTCCAAGAAATGACTGGCGACGGTCGAGAAATAAAAACGGAAACTGGCTTAACAACTGCTAGAGTCCTGCAAAAATTTAAAGAATCCACTGGTAGGAGTCTGTTAGAAACAACAAATTTGGCGACTTCCATACAGACATCTGCCCATCTCTTTCTCATAATTCTGAAAAATTCACTCACAGTTGGTAGACTGTCCATATAAGATCTTTGTCGTGAAATCTCATTATCCACAACCCGCTTTGGTATCTTCACCCAATGATCAGCACATGGTTCAATCAACCAAACACCATCAACACGGATCATTGTTCTAATCCAGCATGAAGATCGAATGTTGGTGTTGGCTCTGGCAATAATAGCTCCTGGATCACGTGGTCTTCCTTCAAAAATTTTAGAGCAACACGTCTTCTCCCATTTAAGACCATGTGCCATTGTCTGTTCCTTCAGATCTTCTATCACAACCATATGAAAATTGGAGAGCTTCTCCAGTATTTTGGGATCCGTGGCAGATGAACCTTCACCAGGGACAAAATTTAATTTCCTGGCTTCCAAAACTTTCCTAATCAGCAATTCTCTATACTTAGTCAATATATACATCTTCCGGTTGAGAGCTACTCTTGTGGAGTCTGTTTCACCCAAAGACAAAACGAGTTCCTCCTTCGCAAAATAAGATTCATCTATCTTCAAATTCGCTAGCTTCTTCAAACTAAAAGAATTAAAGAATTTATCCACTTCAACTATAACCTGTTCCCGTAACTTTACAAGACACTCAATATCTGCAAGAGTCAGCAAATTTGTTCCTTCACTGGATTACCTTTAACGGGATCTCTTTCCTGAAGAGGCGCCTTCCCCTTGTCAGTTTCAGAAATCTTGGGAAGATCGGCCTTGTACCAGCCCCCTTCATTGACTCCTGGGATTGAGATGCTCTTGCCCAAAGTAATTCTTGTTATCTCCACACCAACAGACGGTATTGGGCAATCTACTGGAATTGTCAGAAAAATATCCTCTAGCGACATAGCTTCATCTGCTGATTGGTCAACGGCCTCTGTCTCCAGCTCCTCATATGTGTCATCAACCTGTTCTCCATCATCAGTCTCCAGCTGAGCGGTCTCTGCAATGACCTGCTCAATAATAATATCCACATCATCAGCAGTGGATATACCTTCGCTAACAACATCTGCCACTGCTGACAAAGAAACCGGTTCATCAACACCTTCAACAACTGTCTCAACATTAACACTGTCAACTGCTGTCTCTGCCTGCTGTTCCTCAACACCTCCGCCAACAACTGGATCACAATAAACAGTTTCATCATCCGAGCCTAAAACAACCTCCTCTTCCTCGTTTTGAGTTTTGCGTTTTGATACTGGAGGTTTCTCAGCCGGCGCAATCATTTGAAGAGGAACAGCCTCTTGTACAACAGGCAGAATTTCCAGAGTTGCTTTTGCAGACACTGATTTACTCTTTGTAGTCCTCTTATTTTTCACCATCGGTTCAGCAGCAGCATCTGTAGCTAGTCTCTTCTTGGACACAGCCTTTTTCTTAGGGGTTCTCTTCACTCGGGGTACATCACCCACTTTTTCAATACCAACCTTGTCATTCAGCACAATATACCTATCCACTGTCTTCTCCGTTAGGATCTTTGAGGAAGGAAACTCTGAGGATTCTCCCAGTTCCAAATTTGGGACATTCTCCAGTAGAAAACTAATCTGAATTGCATAGCCTTTGGCTTGCCTTATCCGGAGTCACCATGTCCTTCAAAATGTTGAAAAATATCCTGCTCCAGTTAATACTCACTCCACAGATGATTGCAGTCATCATCAGAAACTTTTCCTGGGTAATAGCATCGAATGACCCGGCCTTTACAGATATTTTTTTGGCCAGATATCACATAGAAGGCAAAATTCTACCTTCATCTCCTTCTTCTTCCCTGAGATACTTACTGGTTTGCCAGAAAAAGAAACGATGCTCCTTGCATCAAACACCAAATCCTTCGGAATCTCCAACAAATCGGTCAAACCCTCCACGGGAAGCTCAAACGTCTCTGCAAGCAGTTGTTCAGAAATTTCCACAGACACTCCATTCACGGTACTTACAACCAAGCCATCCCTAACCGATCCATTTGCAAAGAACTCTAACAGAGCAGCTTCATGAATCACTGCAGGACAACCCAGGAAGCCTTTCAATACAGTAGCGACAAGAGATTCGAACATCACCACCATCCTGGCGTTGTCCATATCAAGAACAGATTCAAAACAAACATGGACAGTGTTGACAAACAGAGAGGATGCCATTTCTGATTGATAGATGAACTTAGAGTACGCCTGAGAAAGATTTGCAAGAAAATACGCAGAGAACAAGAGTACGCGAGAGAGAAATATGCAAGGTAAGTAGATGTAAACAGTAAATGCCGTAATATATTTAGAGAATAGTAAACGACAAAAGAAAGAAACGATGTAGATTTGACGATTGGAATGATGACAATCCACGTGTCAAGCATCCAACGGCGCGTACAATTTTGGAATGATTTTGAAAAGATTTTAAAAATATTTTACTCGTACAGTGTAAAAGTTTTCAAAATATTTTAATCGTAAGAAATTAAGTTAAAAAGACACGCGCCAATTTTTTGATATCGCCACAGCTGGTACAGCGATTGTAATAACGTCACTGCTGATTTTAATGTATCGATGAGTGTAAGGCAGGAGCTGATCATAAGTAAGCATCAACTGTATATATGTGACTTCTGAATATATCAAGACTTCACATATTCAGTTGACGTCGCGATTAACAAATCAGATCCTGGTTCCCCCTACGACTGATATCCTCCAACACAATGTGCTTGCCTCAGCTGAGAGTCTATGCGTTCCCCCTGAACAAGAGACTCACAGCTGATTTAAGCGACAGCTGACAACCTGCAAAATTTTTAGCTCACAGCAAATCAAGGCAATTCAAGGAGACCTAATATGTTTCTAAAATAAGAAAACTTAGCGTCTGGTAGAGGCTTTGTGAAGATGTCAGCTACTTGCTGCTCAGTCGACACATACTCCAACCGGACATCTTTCTTGAGCACGTGGTCCCTTATAAAATGATGTTTGATGTCTATATGCTTTGTTCTTGAATGCAGTACTGGATTTTGGGTGATTGCGATTGCACTAGTGTTGTCGCAGAGAATAGGCGCTTCAGAAGCATCGATGCCATATTCCTTTAGCTGATGTTGTATCCAAAGACTTTGAGCACAGCAGCTGCCAGCTGCGAGGTACTCTGCTTCAGCTGTTGTTGTTGCGATCGATGTCTGCTTCTTACTAAACCAGGAAATCAAACGATCTCCTAAAAATTGACAAGTACCGCTAGTGCTCCTGCGATCAATCCTGCATCCTGCGTAATCTGCATCACTATAACCAATTAGTTGAAAGTCTGAGTCTTTGGGATACCAAAGACCTACGTTGGAAGTATCCTTAAGATATTTTAAAATTCTCTTCACAGCTATATAATGTGATTGACATGATGTCTGGTCTGCTAGCAGTTAAGTAAAGCAAAAGCAAAGAGCCTATAATACCACGATAAAGTGATACCTCAATGGCAGTTCCAGCTTCATCTTTGTCCATCTTTATTGAAGAGCTCATTGGAGTTGCTGCTGCTGAACAGTTGTCCATGCCAAATTTCTTCAGCAATTATTTCGTATACTTAGCTTTATTGATGAAAATTTCATTGTCCAGCTGTCGAACTTGTAAGCTCAGAAAGAATGTTAGCTCCCCCATCATACTCATCTCAAATTTATCCTATGACTTGCTCGGGTGGATGATTTTTGTTCCACCGGAGATCAAGTCCAATTGGATTTGCTCCTAGTTCTGTTTGAATATTCTGCTGGATAGTTACATATGGATTTTCTGACACCAATTGATAGTTTGCATTGCCTGCTTGTGTGTCAGAAGCTGGTCTAGATATCAATGGATATGAAGTACTCGCAACTGGTTCTTCAGATGTTGGTCTTTGTGTAGCAAGATCTGTTTGTGCAACATCTGCTTGAGCACCATCTGTTTGAGCAATATCTTGATCATTTGTCGCTTGAGTTCCAGCAGCAGGCACACTAGGAGAGATCTGATCCTGCGTTGAGTCAACGTTAGTCAAATCAATGACTAATGGATTTTGATTACCTGTCAGATATTGTTGTGCATTGTTAAGCGGTGTGTTCAGTGCTGGTTCCACCTCTGCTAAATGTCTTTGTGGTGCCACATCATCATCTAAGTCATCAATTCTGGATGATTCTAGACGTGTACATAGATCATTTAGGCTAGCAGCTGAGTTGGATCTAAAACTTGTCTCATCAAAGACAACATGTGCTGACTCTTCAACAGTCAGACTTCTATTGTTGAATACTCGATAAGCCTTGCTCACTGCTGAATAGCCTAGAAAGATACCTGCATCAGATTTTGCATCAAAAGCTGTTAGGTGTTTCTTGCCATTATTATGAATGAAGCATCTACACCCAAACACCCTGAAATATGAAATATCAGGTTTCTTGCCACTACAGATCTCATATGGGGTTTTATCATGCAACTTGTTAATCATAGATCTGTTCTGAGTGTAACACGTTGTGTTAACTGCTTCTGCCCAGAATTTTTGTGAAATACCAGAATAAGCAATCATAGATCTAGCAGCCTCTTTTAAAGTACGATTTTTCCTCTCAGAAAGCCCGTTCTGCTGAGGAGTTCTAGCTGCTGAAAGCTCATGCTTTATCCCAATGTATTCTAGATAAGAAGTTAATTTATGATTTAAAAATTCAGTACCACGATCACTTCTTATCCTATTGACTGTACAAGATCCGTCATTTTGCAAACGTTTTAAAAGACGCATCGGCTGGTCAGCGGTATCAGATTTTGCCTTTAAAAACAGCACCCAAGTAAATTTTGTAAAATCATCAATAACAACTATGGTGTAATTCGTTCCCCTAAGCTAGTTACGGGTATAGGACCAAAAAGATCCATATGTAAAAGCTCTAAGATACGGGAAGAACGTTTACCGCCTTTCTTTTTAAAAGTAGATTTAATTTGTTTGCCAAGCTGACATGCGGCACAGATCTTGTCCTTTGAAAAATTTATTTTGGGCAGACCAGAAACCATTTCATGTTGACTCAATTTGGCAAGAGTTTTAAAGTTTAGATGGTTCATTCGCTGATGCCACAGCCAGCTCTTAGAAGAGTTGGCAGTAAACAAATTTGTTCAGATCCCATGGGCTCTGACCAATTGATAATGTAGGTATTCCACGATCTTTTATCTACCAATACAATCAGTCCTTCTGGACTCTGAACTGTGCATGTGTGCTGTTTAAAATTAACTATGTAACCCTTGTCACATAGCTGACTAATGCTAATTAAATTATAACGCAAGTTATCAACAACTAAGACATCTGATATAGAAATGTTACCGTGGATAAGCTTACCCTTACCCACAGTGTTACCGTATGTGTTATCACCAAACACGATTTTTGCTCCTCTGTGAGGTATAACACCTGTCAGAAGCTTTTGATTTCCAGTCATATGTCTTGCACAACCGCTGTCCAGGTACCACAAAGTTGATACATCAGCTGATTCGTACATGTTGTCCTGCAATCATACAAACAGCTTTTGTTACCCAATTTTACTTGGGTCCAGATCGGATTACCCCTTTCGGGACCCATACTTGAATTAACTTGACAGTTTTTCCAGTACTAGAGTCCGTGAGGGTTTGTGCATAATTGTGAGATCTGTTGAGTTTTGATTTCATACTTTGACCATTTAGATCCCTCCTCGACTGAACCTTTCTCCAACCAGATTTTACCTTCGTTTGAATTACGCCTTGGCTGGTTATGAGCAAACGACTTAGATCCAGCTTTCACTTTATCTTTGTCCAATTTGTTCTTTAGCCAGCTGGGCTTGGAATTCTCAGGTTTTTGAAAGCCGATACCAGCTTTTCCTTTATGGTTCAACTTCTGAGAGGTCTGGTCATTATATGTCATCGACTCACATGGATCATATATCACGTTGGCTTTGACAAAACTCATCTTGTTGAACTTGTCATACACCAGCTGTGATTGAGTACTTGTTTCTCGATCACTGCTTTCACTACCATTGAGACCCAAGCCAGTTCTACCACTCGCTGGCTTCTGAATTCAAAACAGCTTATCTAAAGAAGCAGAAGACTTTTCCCAGGAGCTCATTGTCAAATTTGATTTTTCAATTTCAGCTTTGAGCCCACTAGACTCATTTCTCAACAATTCATTTTCCATCATCAGCTTACTCAACTCAATCTTCACACTGTCAATGTTCTCAAGCGTGTCAGTGCTTGATTCAATTGAACTATTTTTCATAATTTCGTTTTCAGCTTTGATTTCCTCAAATGAGTGAGAAAGCTTCTTGTACTCTTTGACCATATCATTAAGTACACTGACGAGGTCTTCTCGTGTAAATTCAATGTTGGAAAAATTGAATACCTCATCATCAAATGTCTGGTCAGCCATGAGATAGTTAACTACCTCCTGTTCACTATCGTTGGATGAGGAACTACTGGATGAAGAGTCTGAATCAGTATCTGCCCAGCTTTTGGTGCTTTCCTCAGCCATCATCACTTTGTGATCATTCTTGCGACTGGGTCTTTTATCACCTCTTGTCCTCATCCGTCTGTCCATCTATCCTTGGATCTGTCGACAGTTCTCTCATTTGTCTTGTCATCATGTTTATATCGATCCTCTTTCTTTTCATCACTCCTGTGTCTATCATCCTTCTTGGGCCTGTTGCAATCAGCTACAAAGTACCCTGGGTGACCACAGTTAAAGAAATTTTGATCAGTAGATACTTTATCATATTTATTAAAATTATTATAAGGAGTAGAAGGGTTCAAAGATATTCTCAAGTATTTCCCAAACTTCTTAACGAAGAGGGACATGACGTCGTCGCTGAGTTGATCAGCAATCTTGCTAGTGCTTGGAGAGCACTGTTCAGTAGTTGTAGCCGCTAACACTTTGGTTGGTTGAGATGTTGAGGGTCCAGCTTCTGCTCTTGTTTCTAACTCGAACTCATACGCTTTGAGATTTGCAAAAAGATCATGCAATTCCAATTTGTTAAGATCTTTAGATTCCCTTATCGCCATCGTTTCACGTCCCACTCTTTGGGCAGCGCTCTCATTACCTTCAGTGCAAGCTCTCTGTTACTATATTCTTTGCCAAGACTTGTCAACTCAATAACAACAGCACTGAATCTTTCATCGAACTCCGTCATCGTTTCTCCATCCTTCATCTTTATCGACTCGTACTTATGCTGAGCCACAGTCAACTTGTTTTCTTTCGTCTCGTCATTGCCCTCACATATTTGAGTCAGGTTTTCCCATATTTCCTTGGCAGTGGCACAGGTCTTGATCTTACTGAACATGTTCTTGTCCAGTGTCTTATAAAGTATATCCCTGGCCACATTGTCCAGATTCGCCTTCTTCTTGTCCTCATTAGTATATTCATGTCTGCTCTTTACCAGAAATTGAGGCTCGCCACCTGATATTGCAAATTCTAGATTTGGCTTCATTATCTTTAATGGCCCTTCTATGATAACCGACCACATGTCGTCATCTTGAGCAGCCAAATGCGCTTGCATGCGAATCTTCCAGTCGTCGTAATCCTCCTTGGAAAACATAGGAATCTTGTTGTGAAAAGTTGACATTTTAATATATGATAAAACACAAACAACAACTGTTCAATACTGAGATGTGCAGGCTCTGATACCAATTGATAGGATCAATGTGGTTCGAAAAATAGCTGCAAGAGTTCATAAGGGGGGGTTGAATGAACTCTTGGTATTTTCAAATTTTCGAAACCTTTAAAATAGTTTTTCAAGCGCCTCGCTTAACTTAAATCTGAGTTACCAGATTTAAGGATCTCAGTTTAAATGCTGATTTCTTGGCTAACAAATATTGTGCGGAAAGAAGCCAATTAATCACTGAACAGTAAAGCAGTAAATAGATGCGATAATATAAAAGTTAAGGGACAAGAAATTTGTTTATGAAAGTTCGGATATCAATATCCTACGTCTCCCCTTCTTCCTTTTCAGGAAGGTTCCACTAGAAAATTTGATGGTTACAGGCCTTCTGCAAACACCCGGTCACGCAAGCAACACTTAACGTGAACTCCTAGCAATCTCAAACACCAACAAGCAGTCGCAGCTGCTGTTAAACAATACTGAGTAATTTTTCTCAAACGGCTTTCAGTAGCTCGTTTGTTACAGACTCAAATTGATTTTACAATGTGGTACACTACTATTGAGGTCTGTATATCTTCTGGTTTCTAATCTAAGAAACTCGATTCAATAATGAACCAGAAGATGAACTCGAAGATAGAACAATAAGCGCTGGTTGAATGTTCTTCGAGTTTGAGCCTTTTGAAAGATAACTTCAATGGAGAGAAAGCTCGAGAATATTTTATACAAGATAATGGCAGAGTGACGGCAAGTAATCGAGAGTCAAGGAGAGCTTCTTCAATTCAAACTTCTGCTATATATACCATTCGTTCACAACGGTCGATTAATTCGACTAAGGAAACAAAATTCCTTTTGAAAATACTGATAATCATGCAACCGTATTTTCTGCTGCACTACATGGGAAAATTTCTCACTGTCAGAGCCAAATTGTCGCTTTCCATATTTGTGCAATCACCGTAAAACGTTCTCTGTAAATGTGTACTATTTACCCAAAATAGTACCAGCATTGTCTACTTAATTCTAGGAAATTGTACGATTCAATCTTCACCATTGGTTCTTTCTAATTTGAATATATGATCTTGTTTGAATCGATTTATCGTTGCCGCCTGAAGTCTCTTATTGTTGATTCAGATTTTTCTTCCTTGAAGATGATGAATAGTTCATCGCTGATAGAATCATAAACCAACTTCTGAAATTTTAGCGCTTAAACCAAACGTTGTCGTATCAACTAATTCAAACGACGTAGTTTTGCTATCCATTAATAAACACGCTAACGTCTGAATAGTTGCATCTGATATCCATTTAACTGCTGATCATAACAACCAACGACTAATTATACCAACTGCTGATTAGATATCCAACACCTGAAATATCTCCCTTTTTTCAAATTGTGATATAACTACTGGTTGCAATGACTGAATCAAAATCACTGTAGCCAACTGCTTGGTTACCTGAAGATCCTGCAAATGGGTAACACAGACTCAAACAACACAAAAGCAGGAAAACAAAATACGAGGTCAAGCCTCAGTACGAAGAGCTATCAAACAGCTAATCATGCACATGCTATAAATCAATGTCATGAAATGCATGAAGGCTATCAAGGAAAATCGGATAGCTAGACAAGTGTATCAACTGGCAAATCATCTCAATCAGCCTCTATACCCGCATGGTGTATCAATCGGGGAAATCGGTCCGTGATCTTCAAAGCTCGTCAGCCCATCACAGCTCGGTGGCATTCAGACACAACCAATCAGTCGGTCACCACTCAGATGATAGCGTTGGACTTTTCAGGCACAACTCATCAGTCAGCCAGTCGCAATGTGGCTTTCAATCAGGTCATCAATAAATCTGTCAATCAGGCTAAAGATGTATGCATGTATGCCAAGAATTTATATCAAAATCCTACATGCATTATATACGTAAAACGGACTCAATCAATCAAACATTCATCAACTGTTTCACGTAATCACAACTCATCAAATCAGCAGATTTCACAACATGAAGTATAGCCATGTCCACGCTCAAAGCTGTAAAATCCGCTCAATTTTTACCTTCAACTACTGGTTTCTACCTCAACAGATTTATCAAGGCACGACAACACAACTGAAGCAAGTCAGCTTCCTCCTGCTACGGCAATTCACGGCAAGATGCACCTAGGATCCTCAAATCTGTTAAGGAAACTCAATCAATAACTCATGTCTAATTCAAATCTCAACATTTCCTGCGGTCCAGAACCTAACTCCAGTTCTACCTCCAAACCAAGGTACTTAACAGTCCATACTAAGCTTAGAACAGTAGGAATTCCTTACCCCGAAGCTGAAACCAGCGGAAGAACTATCAAATTCCACTGTACAAAGAAACCAGCAACTTCGCGATCCTCTCCAAGGTCGTTCGACAGCCTCAACTGGGTATC
>KQ987332.1:11184-23807 GCA_001598015.1 Dorcoceras hygrometricum
TCGCCTATGAAGAGCTATGTGAACCGAATCTGTCTCAGCCCAAGTCAGAACTAGCTCTTCCTTTGCAGCAATATCTTTAACTGAATCTAACACAGCTAATATGCGAAGACTAAAAGAATTAAAGAATTTAACAACTTCTTCTATCACATGCTATCTCAACTGTACAAGAAAGGCGATATCGGCACAAATCAATGAAAATATTTCACGGGCCGGATGCCCCTGTATTGTATCTACCACAAGAGGCTCCTTACCCTTGTCATCGGCAGCAATTTGTGGAAGACTGACCTTGTACAGATCCACCTCCCGAATTTCAATCCCTTGGCCAAAATTTATCTTCGTTGGCTCGACAGCTGTAATCGAGGGCATGATCATATCATTAAGAATTTTCTTCAAAAGGTCCTCAAGAGACATTAGCTCTTCATCAGACGTTGATGGTTTTTCAGTAAGCTCCAGAGCCTTGCTCAAGGGCTCTGTGTCTTCAATGTCTATAGTCTTCTCCATGCTCAGTTCATCAGTAACCACTGGCTCTATCTCTTTCTCCTTATCAGTCCCCTTCTCTATCTCAATTATCTTACTTGGTTGCTTAAACCCAGACATGTTGTCATCCTCCCTAGATCTCAAAAGCTCTTTAAGAAACTGTGTTGAGGCAGTAAAAGATGCCATTTTCCTAGTAATTTCATTTTCAGCTCCATCAAGATTATCATACTCATCATTAATAGCAATCGAGTGCTCTAGTTCTATATCAGCAGATCTCGTTATCCCTAATTCCATGAAATCTGTTTCCATCTACGCTGTCTCTGTAATCACTTGAACAATAATCTGATCAACGTCATCATAAATAGTTGTCTCCCGCTGTTTTTCAACAACATCTCCCACATCTGGTTCTTTCTCACCATCAGATCCTGTTGGCAATATCATTTCCTCTTTGGTGCACGGTGTCGTGGGCACGCGTAGTCACAGCTGGGATAGTGGAGATAGGTTAAAAATCATGAGCCACAGAAACAAGGGCCAAGTCCTTGTCTGAGGGAGCAGCCTTTTCAACAGTTGCCTTCTTCTTCTTAGCGGCAGGCACACCAACAGTAGGAGTTGGTCTCCTTTTTGATGCACCCTTCTTCTTCACAACTGACTCATCCACATCAACTATGATATTTTTGTTTTTTTTCCACGTAAGTGCCAACTGTTTTAGCGGTAAGGATTTTGCGAGGTGGAAATTCCTTTGATTCCTCCAACTCCAAGTCTGGTGCACCCTTCCACAAGATACAAATCTGCACCGCATATCCTCTGGCTTGCCTCGTCGCGGGTGTCACCATATCTTTAAAGATATTGAACAGAGTTTGCCCCAGTTAACCTTGACTCCACCATGAATGGCATACATCATCAGGAATCTCTCATGGGTGACGGAATCGAAGGAACCGGGTTTCACAGTCACTGTTTTAGCCAATATGTCATTCAGCAGACGGAACTCAAACTTCATTTCCCTATTTTTGCAAGAGGTTTTCAGCTGTTCACCATCATAAGAAAATGCAGTCCTCGCATCAAACACCAAATACTTTGGGACATCACTCATATCAGTCAATCCCTCCGTCGGAAGCTCAAACGTTCCAGCAAACACTTCCTCAGGAACCTCAACGGATTTTCCCTGAACTGTACTAACCACTTTGTCATCCTGAAAAGGTAATAGAGAGAGAAAATGTGGATGTGACGTTTCGCATGATGACAACCACGTGTCAATCATCCAATGGCGCGATTAATTTTGGAAATGATTTTGAATAGATTTTTGAAATAAATAACCCGTACAGTAAAGGTTAAAAACACGCGCCAATTCCTGAGTACGTCACAGCCTGAGGGGCTGATTTAATGTATCGGTGAGGGTATTACATGATCTGATCACAAATAAGCATCACCTGTGTATATGTGACATCTGAGTGTATCAAGATCACACGTATTCAGCCGACTCAGCGCTTAAAAATTCAGATCCATTGTTCCCCCTACGACTACCAATGCAATAGCCTACTACATCTGAAAGTCCTCGCTTTCCCCTTGAACCGAAGGCTCGCAGCTGAAGTAAACAACATCTGTTCAACCTAGTAAACAACATCTGTTCAACCTAAAATTGTTAGCTTGAAGACAATTCAAGGCAGTTCTAAGAGACCTAGAAATGTTTATAAAATAAGAAAACTTAGCGTTTGGCAGATGATTTGTGAAGATGTCCGCAACTTGCTGGTCAATTGACACATACTCCAGCCGTACGTCCTTCTTGAGCACATGATCTCTTATAAAATGATGCCTGATGTCGATATGCTTTGTTCTTGAATGCAGCACAGGATTCTGGGTGATTGCGATGGCACTGGTGTTGTCATAGAGAATAGGCGCTTCAGAAGCATCAATTCCGTAGTCCTTGAGCTTGTGTTGAATCCATAATATCTGAGCACAGCAGCTTCCAGCCGCTAGATACTCTACTTCAGCTGTGGACGTTGCAATTGAAGTCTTCTTCTTACTGAACCAAAAAATCAGTCGATCTCCTAAGAATTGACGAGTCCCACTTGTGCTTCGTCGATCAATCCTGCATCCTGTGTAAATCTGCATCACGATAACCTATTAGTTGAAAGCTGGAGTCTTTGGGATACCAAAGACCCACATTTGAAGTTCCATTTAAATACTTAAGAATTCACTTTACAGCTATGTAATGCGATTTTTTAGGCTGTGCTTGAAATCTAGCACACATACAGACAACAAACATGATGTCTGGTCTTCTAGCAGTTAGGTATAGCAAAGAGCCAATATTACCATGATACAAAGATACCTCTATGGCATTTCTAGATTCGTCTTTGTCTAACTTGATTGATGAGCTCATTGGGGTCGCAGCTGCTGAACAGTTGTCCATGCCAAATTTCTTCAGCAGTTCTTTCGTGTATTTTGCTTGATTAATGAAGATTCCATTGTCAAGTTGTCTCACTTGTAATCCCAGAAATAACTTCAGCTCGCCCATCATGCTCATTTCGAACTCGTCCTGCATCAACTTAGAAAATTTCTGGCACAGCTTGGGGTTAGTTGACCCAAAAATAATATCATCAACATATATATGTACCAGCAGGATATGATCATATTTGACAAATTTAAATAGTGTCTTATCGACGGTGCCTATTGTGAATTAATGCTTGATAAGAAATTTTGAAAGTGTATCATACCAAGATCTGTGTGCTTGCTTTAACCCATATAGAGCTTTATCCAATTTGTAGATGTGGTCTGCATGTGTATGATTTACGAAGCCAGGAGGTTGTGCAACATACACTTCCTCTGTTAAGATTCCATAAGAAAGGCACTCTTCACATCCATTTGAAAGACCTTTGTGAGACCTGAAATTTAATAAAAGATTAATTGTTTGGATTAATCGGTTCTTAAAGAATTTTTGATGTTCAGATTTCATTTGGAAGGTTTTGTACATGTTTCACAGTCACTGTTTTAGCCAATATGTCATTCAGCAGACGGAACTCAAACTTCATTTCCCTATTTTTGCAAGAGGTTTTCAGCTGTTCACCATCATAAGAAAATGCAGTCCTCGCATCAAACACCAAATACTTTGGGACATCACTCATATCAGTCAATCCCTCCGTCGGAAGCTCAAACATTCCAGCAAACACTTCCTCAGTAAACTCAACAGCCTTACCCTTAACGGTACCTACAATTTTTCCATCCCTCACAGAAGCATTATGAAAGAACTCTACCAACGCAGCCTCATAGAAGGCAGACATAAATCCTAAGAACCCACGAAGTCCAGATGACTCCAGGGCCTTGAACATCTTAACCATTCCTTCCTCTTCCATCCCGAGAACTGAGTAGAAGTAGATCTGACTGGAATTTTTGATCAAAGCAGAGGCCATTTCTGAATAGTCTATAGAACGGAATCGCTAAAAGCAAAGATAAGCTACAGATAAGAAAGCATTGAAAGCAAGATATTTTGATAGCAATATTTCGCAAGGTAAATGTTAGTGAAAAAGGAAACGTCATAATATAAACAAGGAATGTGAAACAGTGAGAGAGAGAAAATGTGGATGTGACGTTTCTCATGATGACAACAACGTGTTAATCATCCGATGGCACGATTAATTTTTGAAAATATTTGAAAATATTTTGAAATGATTTTCTGAAATATTACCCATACAGTAAGAAAGGTAAAACAAGAGCCATTTTCTTAACAGGTCACAACCTTAGATCTGTTTTAATATGTCAGCTTTGGTACTACCAGATCTGTTCTCTTATAAGCATCAGCTGTATATACGCGAAGTCTGAGTAGGTTCAGATCTCAAACACTCAGCTGACTCAGCGCTTATTAACCCATATTTGTTGTTCCCCCTAAAGCTGAGGTCCTCCAACTTTGAGAGTTTACCAGATAAAAAAAATCCACACTATTCCCCCTGACAGTAGACTCATATCTGATGTAAACAACAGCTGTTCAACCTGAAATTGTTAGCACAAACATAGATTAAGGTAGTTCTAAGAGATCTAGAATATTTCGAAAGTACGAAAACTTAGCGTTCGGTAGGGGTTTTTGCAGATGTCAGTAACTTGCTGATCTGTTGGCACATATTCCAACTGGACGTCTTTCTTGAGCACGTGATCTCTTATGAAATGATGCCTGATGTCGATATGCTTTGTTCTTGAATGCAGCACAGGATTCTGGGTGATTGCGATGGCACTGGTGTTGTCATAGAGAATAGGCGCTTCAGAAGCATCAATTCCGTAGTCCTTGAGCTTGTGTTGAATCCATAATATCTGAGCACAGCAGCTTCCAGCCGCTAGATACTCTACTTCAGCTGTGGACGTTGCAATTGAAGTCTTCTTCTTACTGAACCAAAAATCAGTCGATCTCCTAAGAATTGACGAGTCCCACTTGTGCTTCGTCGATCAATCCTGCATCCTGTGTAATCTGCATCACGATAACCTATTAGTTGAAAGCTGGAGTCTTTGGGATACCAAAGACCCACATTTGAAGTTCCATTTAAATACTTAAGAATTCACTTTACAGCTATGTAATGCGATTTTTTAGGCTGTGCTTGAAATCTAGCACACATACAGACAACAAACATGATGTCTGGTCTTCTAGCAGTTAGGTATAGCAAAGAGCCAATATTACCATGATACAAAGATACCTCTATGGCATTTCTAGATTCGTCTTTGTCTAACTTGATTGATGAGCTCATTGGGGTCGCAGCTGCTGAACAGTTGTCCATGCCAAATTTCTTCAGCAGTTCTTTCGTGTATTTTGCTTGATTAATGAAGATTCCATTGTCAAGTTGTCTCACTTGTAATCCCAGAAATAACTTCAGCTCGCCCATCATGCTCATTTCGAACTCGTCCTGCATCAACTTAGAAAATTTCTGGCACAGCTTGGGGTTAGTTGACCCAAAAATAATATCATCAACATATATATGTACCAGCAGGATATGATCATATTTGACAAATTTAAATAGTGTCTTATCGACGGTGCCTATTGTGAATTAATGCTTGATAAGAAATTTTGAAAGTGTATCATACCAAGATCTGTGTGCTTGCTTTAACCCATATAGAGCTTTATCCAATTTGTAGATGTGGTCTGCATGTGTATGATTTACGAAGCCAGGAGGTTGTGCAACATACACTTCCTCTGTTAAGATTCCATAAGAAAGGCACTCTTCACATCCATTTGAAAGACCTTTGTGAGACCTGAAATTTAATAAAAGATTAATTGTTTGGATTAATCGGTTCTTAAAGAATTTTTGATGTTCAGATTTCATTTGGAAGGTTTTGTACATAATTTTGGATATGATTTCACATTTGAAATAATTCTGGACAGTTTGGTAATTTTGCATTAGAGACCAGTTGTTGGTTTGTATAGGGTTCAAACGTCGTTGTTTTTACCTAGTGAAAAGTAGAGATCTGTTGAACGCGTATATTATATCAGACGTGTTTTTGTTAAATATCAGTAGTAGCACTTATGTGGATTTTAGATGTTGGATAGTTAACGCGTTTTGTTGTTCAGCTGATGTACGCGGGTCAAAGTTCCTGTAGCGTGGAGTAGAGACGTCGTCGTTTTGGTTAGCGCAAAGGGATTCAGCAGTTGGTGCGTCTGCCTTCAGTAGTGATCAGCTGTTGGGTTCTTTACGATGCCGTTTTATTTAGTTAAAACACAGCGTTTTGGGAATCAGCTGCTGGTCGCGTTAGACAATTACTGTTGATGAATCTGATGCATTGTTTTATCCAGCCGCTGGTTTGGTTGATCAGATGTTGACAGCAAGGATGACGTGTACTATGCGACGTCATTTGGTTAAGTTGATGCGACGCCGTTTTGCGTAGCATTGTTTGAGGAATTCAGCTGTTGGTTTGTCTTTCGACTGCTGGTTGAGATAACAGCGATGTCGACTTGTTTTGTTGGTGGAATCAGCTCTTGCTGCTGTCAGCTGATGTGAAGTGTATATATATTAGAAGACTTGGTCTTCGACTAGATTATCAGATTCCATACTTAGCGATATTTTCTCCCGATTGTTGTTCTTCGCTTCGAACCCTAGAACACTGTTCACCGTGAGTTTCTCCGGTGAATTCACGTCGTTCCGGTCACCTTTTTGGACGTTCGAGGTAGCTTTGGACTCCTCTTGAGAAGCTCTTTCATCCTATACCATTCTCGGAGGCTGTTGTAAGCTGGAAGTAAGATCACGAAGTGCTTCCTTCGGTCGTGTGTTAGAGAGCATATCCAAAATTTGTAAATCAATGGCTGTTGTAGGTGTGCCGGACTGAAAATTTTTATTTCTCACCTCCAAGAATTTCCTTAATAGCATCTCCTTATACTTAGCAACTATGTACGATCTCATATTCACAGCGGTCTGAAGAGAATCTGTCTCAGCCAAAGCCAACATCTGTTCCTCCTTACCAGCTATATCTGAGAGTGGCCCTAAAACTTCCAATCGCGTAAACTGAAAGAGTAAAAGAATGAAACAATCTCGACAATAACTTTTTTCTCGCAACTGTACAAGAAACTCGATGTCAGCACAGATCAAAGAAAACATTTTCCCGGCCGGATGCCCTTTTTATTTCATTCTTTTCGACAAGGGGCGCCTTCCCCTTATGGGTTACAGCAATCTGAGGGAGACTAGCCTTATACTAGTCTCCGTCATTTACTCCTGGGATCTCAATACCCAGTCCGAATCTGATTTTGGTTGGTCCTCCGCTGTCACAGATGGCAGCATCATATCCGCAGGAATCATTGCCAAAAGATCATCGATCGGTATTGACTCCTCATCAGACATAGATTTAACAGTAAGCGCCAGAACCTTGATCAAGGGCTCTGTGTCCTCAGATTCAGTAAACTTCTCTAGACTCAGTCCCTCAGTAGCCACAGGCTCTATTTCCTTCGATTTATCAGCCTCCTTCTCCTCTGCTGCCCTAACCATAGGTTCTTCATCATAATGAGTGAAAGATGAAGCATCTATCCTGCTCTCCGGCTCAATATCCACAGTCTCAGTAATCTCCACCATCACTGGTTCGACCACATCTGGTTCCCTCTCATCTGTTTCTTTCTCAATCTCCTCCTCTGTTGCAACTATCTTACTTGTTTGCTTAAACCCAGACATGTTGTCATCCTCCCAATATCTCATAGGCTCTTTAAGAAACTGTTTCGGTGCAGTAAAAGACGTCATTTTCCTAGCAATTTCATTTTCAGCTCCATCAAGATTATCATCCTCATCATTGACAGCAATCGACTGCTCCATTTCCATTTCAGCAAATCTCGTTATCCCTGGTTCCACCAAATCTATTTCCTCTAAAACTGGTCCCCTAACTCAATCGCAGTTGTATCCGCAATCACCTGATGAATAATACTATCAACAATTTCATCATCAGAACCTTTTTGCAACACCAATTTTCTCTTGGGTGCGCGTCGATGTGGAGCTTTAGTTGCAGCAGGGACCACAGATATGGGTTCAGGATTTTGAACCACTGGGACCATCGCCAAGTCCTTCTCTGCGGGAGCAGCTCTCCCTACAGTAGTTCGCTCTTATTCAGAGCTGGCTCACCAACAGCAGGAGCTGGTCTCCTCTTTGATGCAACCTTCTTCACCACTTTCGCCACTGCTGGCTCATCATCCACATCTTCATCAGATATATTCTTATTTTTGGCAACATACGTGCTCACAGTCTTTGAGGAAAGAATTTTCAGAGGTGGGAAATCCTTCGAGTCCCCCAACTCTAGGTCCGGTGCACCCTTCAACATAATACAAATTTGCACTGCAAACCCTCGGGCTTGCTTGTAGCAAGGGTCACCATATCCTTGAAAATATTGATCAAAATTCTGCCCCAGTTCACTTTCACACCACCATGGATGGCAGACATCATCAAAAACCTCTCATGGGTCACAGCATCAAAGGAACCGGCTTTGACCATAACTGTCTTAGCCAAAATATCGTTCAACAGACAAAATTCAAATTTCAGTTCAGCGGTAGGAGCTGGTCTCCTCTTCACTGCTGCCTTAACAACCGTCTCCACCACCGGCTCCTTCTTCCCCTTTTCAGTTGCTGTCGACACAGATTTATTCTTAGCAATGTAAGTGCCAATAGTCTTAACATTAAGAACCTTCAGAGGTGGGAACGGCTTCGATTCCCCCAGAGTCAGATTTGGGGCTCCCTTCAGTAGAATACAAATTTGCACTGCAAACCCTCGGGCTTGCTTGTAGCAAGGGTCACCATATCCTTGAAAATATTGATCAAAATTCTGCCCCAGTTCACTTTCACACCACCATGGATGGCAGACATCATCAAAAACCTCTCATGGGTCACAGCATCAAAGGAACCGGCTTTGACCATAACTGTCTTAGCCAAAATATCGTTCAACAGACAAAATTCAAATTTAATTTCCCTCTTCTTGCAAGAGGTTTTCAGGTGTTGACCATCAAAAGAGAATCCAGTCCTTGAATCAAACACTAGATCTTTCGACACATCAGCCATCTATGTCAATCCCTCTGTAGGCAACTCAAAAGTATCAGCAAACAAATCCTCAGAAATCTCAACGGCCTTACTCTGAACTGTACTGACAACTTTTCCATCCCTCACAGAAGCATTCTGAAATAACTCCACCAACGCAGCCTCATAGATGGCAGAGGAACATACTAGGAACCCACGAAGTCCAGATGACTCCAGGGCCTTAAAAATCTTAACCATGCCTTCATCTTCCATCCCGAAAATGATTCGAAGTAGATTTGACTGGCGTTTTTGATCAAAGAAGAGGCCATTTATGCTAGTTGATAGAACGAAGAGAATTGCTGAAGATAATCTGCAAAGAAGACACTGGAAACCAAGAACACAAGATAGCTCGAGAGTAATTCTTGCAAGGTGAAAGGTTAGAGATAGTTGAAATGCCGTATATAAGAGACAAAATATGAAACGGTACGCGTAAAACAATGTTGATGTGATGTTTTTCATGATGACAACACACGTGTCAGTAATACGATGGTGCGATTAATTTTGAAAAGATTTGAAAGTCTTTCGAAATTTTTACCCGTACAGTAAAAAGTTAAAACAAGTGCAATTTTCTTAACATGTCACAACCTTAGATCTGTTTTGATATGTCAGCTGGGGTACTATCAGATATGTTCTCTTATAAGCATCAGCCGCATATACGCTAAATCTGAATGGATTCAGATCTCATGCCTTCAGCTGACTCAGCACTTATTAACCTAGATCTGTTGTTCCCCCTAAAGATGATGTTCTCCCAAGTCTGAAAGTTTACCAAATCTGAAAATCCATGTTGTCCCCCTGAACAGTAGATCCAGATCTGAAGTAAACGAAAGCTGTCAACCTGCAATTTTGTTAGCACAAGGACAAATCAAGGCAGTTCTAAGAGACCAAGAATATTTCGAAAATACGAAAACTTAGCGTCTGGTAGGGGTTTCGTGAAGATATCAGCAACTTGCTGATCTGGTGGCACATATTCCAGCCGGACATCCTTCTTGAGCACGTGATCTCTAATGAAATGATGTCTGATGTTGATATGCTTGGTTCTTGAGTGCAGCACAGGATTCTGGGTGATCGCGATGGCACTGGTTTTGTCACAGATAATAAGCGCTTCAGAAGCATCAATGTCATAGTCCTTGGTGTCCATAAGATCTGAGCACAGTAGCTTACAGTCGCTAGATACTCTGCTTCAGCTGTGGACGTAGCAATTGAAGTCCGCTTCTTACTGAACCAGGAAATCAATCGATCTCCTAAGAATTGACAAGTCCCACTTGTGCTTTGCCGATCAATCCTGCATCCTGCATAATCTGCATCACTGTAGGACCGAGCGCTTGCCGCTTTACCAAAAGCTATAGCTGGTGGTTACGGTGCAACTCCAATCTTTTAAACCGTATAACAACTCAAGCGCCACGTTTCGATCGCTCTACCTAGCAGGGGCAATTATTGCACTCCAACAATCACTATAACCGATTAGTTGAAAGATGGAGTCTTTGGGATACCTTTTAAATATTTTAAAATTCTTTTAACAGCAATGTAATGAGATTGTTTGGGCTCTGCTTGAATCTAGCACACATACAGACAGCAAACATGATGTCTGGTCTTCTAGCAGTTAATTATAGCAAAGAGCCAATTATACCGCGATACAAAGATACCTCTATGGCAGTTCCAGCTTCGTATTTGTCCAATTTTATTGAAGATCTCATTGGGGTCGCAGCTTCTGAACAGTTGTCCATGCAAAATTTCTTCAGCAATTCTTTCGTGTATTTTTCTTGATTAATGAAGATTCCATTGTCAAGCTGTCTGAATTGTAATTCCAGAAAGAACGTTAGCTCGCCCATCATGCTCATCCCAAACTTGTCCTGCATAAGCTTGGAAAACCATTGGCACAGTTTGGGGTTAGTTGACCCAAATATAATATCATCTACATAAATTTGTACCAATAAAACATGATCATTTTTAATGAGTTTAAACAATGTCTTATCGACATTGCCTATAACAAAGTCATGCTCAATCAGGAATTTTGACATTGTATCATACCAAGCTCTGGGTGCTTGCTTCAACCCATATAGAGATTTATCCAGTTTGGAAACGTGTTCTGGATATGTATGATTAATGAAGACATGAGGTTTTTCAACATACACTTCCTCAGATAAGATGCCACTTAGAAAGGCACTCTTCACATCCATCTGAAAGACTTTGAAGTCTTTATATGCAGAATATGCAAGAAACATGCGAATGGCTTCTAATCTAGCTACTGGTGCAAAGTTCTCATCAAAGTCTATGTCTTCCATTTGCCTAAATCCTTGAGCTACCAGTCCAGCTTTGTTTCTAATTACTACGCCATCTTCATTCAGCTTGTTCCTAAAGACCCAATTAGTTCCTATCACTGAATTATTAGTAGGTCTAGGAACTGGTTGCCATACATTATTTCTTTTAAATTGACTAAGTTCTTATTGCATTGCATCTATCAAGCTCGGGTCTGATAAAGCTTCTCTTAGAGTAGATACCCAACTAGCCAACTTGTGGCGTGTGGGTTTTATAAACTCTTGTATATGACAATCTTTATTTATGAAATACGCATTTATTTATGGCATTCTTTATTTTCATTATGTTTATAATGTTAACAATTGCGTTCGATAAAGACCTAGAATGCACCATAGTGTATGTTAGATGTGATAGTGGATATGATGGCTATCATGAAACACATCTAATATTCACTGTGCATTCTGAATTCGTTCCTAGTCGATTGGGCCGTCAAAATGAGGATAAGGCCGCCCGAGCTTGAGACTAGCATCTGCGATGCGAAGTACCATGTTTCATTGGTAGGGAACATTGTGATGTTCTGAGCATTCACATGGATAGTGACCTGGTGATCTATCGAACTACCCTCGTTCGGACTTTCCAAGTGGTTACCATTTGTCGAGGGGATAAGTCCGAGGTCTTGGTTGTACTGATTAGTCCTCACTACTCGAAACGTCATTGAGGCTCTACATGATTGGCGTCTCACTTTGACCTGTTTGCCGACTCACTTGGGGTCATTAGGCGGCGGGATTGGGTGAGGTCCCGATGCATGTAGGAGTCGATGCTTCGTTGTCGAAGATTCACCTCTCGCTTACATGCGTGGATATCCTATGCTATCTGAGGAGGTAATAATGTATAAATCTCTGGCCAAAGTACTAGAAGTGTTTTAGTTAAATGGGTTTACCTAGTAACACTCGTGATGTCACTATTCGATCTCCAAGATATATGCATAGCTGTCGGATCTCTAGCGACTCTCGATTTTACCAATGGTCGTTGATTTGATCGGGATATATGCGTTGAAAGGACCATACTGTACGCTAACCACGACCAACTGGTTCTTGCAGGCACTATCAGTGATATCTCTGGCCAAAGTACTAGAAGTGTTTTAGTTAAATGGGTTTACCTAGTAACACTCGTGATGTCACTATTCGATCTCCAAGATATATGCATAGCTGTCGGATCTCTAGCGACTCTCGATTTTACCAATGGTCGTTGATTTGATCGGGATATATGCGTTGAAAGGACCATACTGTACGCTAACCACGACCAACTGGTTCTTGCAGGCACTATCAGTGATACTTAGGGGATATTGGGGCGATGTTGCTAGGCGCTTTACCATGATCCG
>KQ987333.1:0-17954 GCA_001598015.1 Dorcoceras hygrometricum
TTCTGAACTCCTATTTGCTTAGTGATCCTATTTCCGGGACCATCACATGGTACATCTTCCGTGCACCCGGATGAACACTGTGTCTACTGCAGTGCACTTCTCTAAGAATCTCCTCCCGAAGATCTATCAAGTTGGGCACAACCAACCTACCATGGAAACGCAAACAACCATAGGACGAAACAGAATAGTCCTCAAGCTGTCCAGCCCTAACCTTCAAATTCAACTCGTGGATGGAAGGATCTGATCTTTGAGCCGCTCTAATGCTCGAAATGATCTGTGGCTCAACTTGGAAAGAAGAAACCACTACATACTCCTCAGCCGGCTAAAATCTCCAACCCGTAGTGCTAAGATGCTCATGGTCTTTAGAAACCTACAACGACGCAAGCATATCTCCTTGAGCCTTTCTGCTCAACGCATCAACTACATTAACTTTCCCAGGCTGGTACTTGATCTCACAATCAAAATCTTTCAGCAGCTCCATCCCTCTACGTTGTCTCATATTCAAATCAGGTTACGAAAACAAATACTGCAAACTCTTGTGGTCCGTGTACACCACAAACTGCTCGCCATACAGATAGTGGCGCCAAATCTTCAACGCAAAGACCACAGCTGCCAGCTCTAAATCATGAACTGGATAACGAGTCTCGTGCGGTTTCAACTGCCGTGAGGCATACTCAATGACCCATCCATGCTGCATCAACACACAGCCCAATCCATTAAGCGAAGCATCAGAACACACGACAAAGACACCTGAACCAGACGGCAAAGCCAACACAGGCGCAGTAGTCAACTTCTCCTTGAGCAATTGAAAAGTATTCTCGCATTGCTCAGTCCAATCAAACCGCTTGTCTTTTTGACTCAACTGAGTCATCGGCCTAGCTATACTAGAGAAACGCTCTATAAAACGATGGTAATAGCCAGCCAGACCCAAGAAACTACGAACCTCAGACACATTCCTAGGTCGCTCCCAGTTCAAAACATCATCTACTTTACTGGGATCCACAGAAATTCCATCCGCTGAAATCACATGACCCAAAAACACGACACGATCCAGCCAGAACTCGTACTTAGAAAAATTGGCATACAGCTGCGAGTCTCTCAATGTCTGAAGGACAACTCTCAAATGCTCCTTGTGCTCCAAAGGAGTCTTCGAATACACCAAGATGTCGTCGATGAACACGATCACAAACTGATCCATAAACTCACGGAAGACTCGGTTCATCAAATCCATGAAGACTTCAGGAGCATTGGTCAACCCAAAAGGCATTACCAGAAACTCGAAATGCTCGTACCTAGTACGAAAAGTAGTCTTTGCAACATCCTGATCTCTAACTCTCAGCTGATGGTACCCTGAACGCAGATCAATCTTAGATATACAGCAGAGCCTTGCAACTGATCAAACAAGTCGTCGATCCTCGACAATGGGTACTTATTCTTAACAGTAGCTTTGTTCAACTGACGGAAGTCAATACACATTCTCATTGTGCCATCCTTATTCTTGACAAACAATATAGGCTCTCCCCACGTTCTCCAGCAAATCATCCAGTTGCACCTTGAGCTCTCTCAACTCGGCAGGCGCTAAACGATATGGTGCACGCGAAATCGGAGCTGTTCCAGGTACCAACTCAATGCTAAAATCAATCTCCCTCCTCGGAGGAAAACCAGGAATCTCCTCCAGAAACACATCAGGAAAATGACGCACCACTGGAACGTCACTGAGCTGCACATGCGAAGAAGAAGATGCATCCAATGCGTAGATCATAAAACCAGCATTCTCCGCCGACAACAAGCTGAACATCTCCATTGCAGAGACTAGCGGAATCTTCAAATGAGAATCCGCACCGTAGAAATTCCATTTCTCACCTGACTGAGGCCTAAAACGTACGATCCCATGGAAACAATCCACGGAGGCCCTATAGCTGGACAACACGTCCATTCCCACTATGCAGTCGAAATCCCACAATATCAAACGAATCAAATTCGCCATTAACACATGCTCACCAAACCTCAGAACGCCATTCAACAAAACCTCTTGGGAGTACAAACTCGCACCGCCAGGAGTAGAGACAGACACAACATCGCGCAAGGGAAAGGTATGCAGACCATGATCGATCACAAAAGAATCAGCAATAAACAAATGCGATGCGCCAGTGTCAAACAACACTCGTGCAGGAAAATCAAAGACAGAACAGTTACCTGCAATCACTCCGCTCGGCGCGCCCTCCGCTTGCTCCCTCGTAATGGCATTCGCTTGAGCATGTTGGGGTCCAGAGAAATGCTGCTGAGACGACTGTCCAAAACGCGACGGACCAGGAAACTGGAACGGTCTAAACTACGTCTCTCCAACCCTAGGTTGCGGAAACTGAGGGGAACGACCCCTAGACGATCCTCTCGACCCTGAGGTGGGGCTGCGGCTTGCTGCGATCCAGCCGACGGACACACCCTCGCAAAATGTCCATACTGACCACAGATATTACATGAGCCCTGCACACCAGCGCACTGAGTCGACGGATTCTTGCCTCCACAGAAGCCACAAAACTCTGCCCTAGAACCAGTGCTACTAGAGCTGCCAGAACAAGAAGAACCAGAGACAGACTTCTTCTTAAACTGATGGCCACGAGGTCGGAACCTCTGACGGCCAGACTGCTGAGCCAACTGTTGCTGCTGCTGTGGGGGTTGATGAGCTGACTGCGAAGACTGCGCTCCCTGAACAGCGGGACGATCACCCTGAGCACCCTGAGGCCTATCACGTGACCTCCGGTTCCACAGACCTTCCTCGATGTCAATTGCACTATCCACAGCCTCTGCATAGCTCTTTGGTTTGCTCGACAAAACCAAAGTATAAAACTCTTCGTTCAAACACTCAATAAACTTAGTCCTCTTGGCCCTCTCCCGGCCAGCAACATGTGGGCCATAGGCCAAAAGAGAAGAAAACAACCGAGCATACTCTCGCACAGACATCGTACCTTGCTCCAAACGATCGAACTCTCGCTCACGAGCATTCACATACGACTCCGGGACGTACTCCTGCCGAAAGGAAACACAGAAGCTATCCCAGGAAATCTCCACACCGGTCTCCTCTAGCGTCCTCGAAGCGCCACACCACCAACGCTCCGCATTCTTCCCCAACTGAAAGGTCGCCAAACTCAATCGAAGCACATCGTCGTACTGAACCCGATCGAACAAACCAGTGATGTGCAGTAGCCACGAATCCGCATCCTCGCTAGACTCGTCACCGTTAAAGAAGGTCGCCAAACTCAATCGAAGCACATCGTCGTACTGAACCCGATCGAACAAACCAGTGATGTGCAGTAGCCACGAATCCGCATCCTCGCTAGACTCGTCACCGTTAAAGATCTGGGGACTCATCGTTGGAACCTAGCCATCACAATCTCCATGCTCTCCACACGGGTTGTCAAGTCATCAACTTCATCCTCCACTCGCCTACCACGACCACGAAGAGGAATACTAAGCCGATCCTCGTTCTGACCTTCCGATTCTTGAAACTGCCCTCTACCTCTACCTCTACCCCTACGTCTAGGCGGCATCTACGAAGGCACTAAACAGGATAAGGTAAAACAGAACAATTATAGCATAGAGAGCACATATCACAAAAAATATGCAGCACATAATCACATAGTCAAGCACAAGCAACACACACACATTGTGCCTAGACTCAAGTGTGATCAAAGAAATCGAGCTTATCCCAGCTTAAGCTCTGATACCAAAAATGTCAGGCCTCGTGCTCACATCAGAGACAAAACACGCAAAACAAGCGGAAGCAACTAAAAAGAGGTTAAAATTTTTTGCTTTTGGCCTAGCAGAAAGATAACATAATTTAAAATACACAATATTCAAAGTAATCCCAGTTTATAAATTCACAACAGCACAAATATTCAAGTACAACAAATGCCCAACGGCTGAATACAACACAAGTACTAAAATACTGTCAGCTATATATAGACCAAGCATCACCCGGGACATCCCACTCAAAGTGATACCAGTGCATACAAATACTATACATAACTGGGACACTCTATCTTCCTACTGGGACACCTCCAGCTGGGTCAAAATCACGGCCAGTGGAATAACCTGGGAAACCTGAACAACAAACAGGCAAACAAACAAAACAGCCCAGAGGGACCTCGGAGTTAAACCCCAGTACGGAGAGCAACTATAAAACAGCAATGAATAGCAAAGGATATAATTCTAATGCTATGCATGAAGAACAATGCAACAGTCAAAGGCTACAACCAAGGAAGGGAGCCAAAGAATTCAACAGCTGACAATAGATTCTACGAAGAAAGGTTAGTGGCCACTGGTGTGTGTACAAGCACACGGGAATTACCCACTCATCTTTACACCACACCTGAATACCAGATGCATCAACAACTCAACATGTTGTTGCCCAACCCATGAACTGTGGTAGTTAACCACTCGGCGCATGAGGGCTAACAGACCAGCAGAGAGATGAGAGTGCGGTACTGCCGCTCGCCCTCGCATCCTGATAAGAAAACAGAGCAACAACAAAGCACGGCTACAACAGCTGAAATGAAAATGATCATGCGTATGCAATGCAACAGCTGAACAGCATATAAAATAACAAGCAATGCACACACATCAATCAAACATAATATCCATGCCAATTCCAGCCGTAATACAAGCTCAACATCCGTACCTCACCAGCTTCTGAGCTATAATTACCACACACAGCTGCTACAATCAAGTCCGAGCAACATAGATCTGTCACCTGCTATATCAAAACAAGCCATTGCTCAAAAGCCGAAACGTAAAACAACAGCAGCTGGGAGCTACAACTCCACCAGCGCTATCTAACTTCCTAACTCAATGAAAAACTCTAACAAAGCTTAATGGTAGAATTCTCACTTACCCCAACGAAACTACTGGCACGGCAGGGAACGCTTACGCTAACAAACTACACAAGGGAGATGTATTAGCGATCCTGCGATCCTCTTCCAGCTCTTCCAAAGCCTTCTAAAGAGGTATAGAACGAAGCGCCTTAGCGAGAGGAGTCCAACGCTACCACTCTCACTCTCGTCGGAGTTGTCTACCACCGGGAATTAGGACGGAAATGGTTACTGTGAACAGTAACTAGGGTTCGCGACAAGATTTGTTATCGGGAAATATCTCTAAGTATGGGATCTCATGCCAAATCGAAGACCAAGTCTTCTAATAAATACTCTACTCAACAGCTGCAAGAAACAGGAATAGATCCACCGACGAAATCAGTCCTCACAACTAATATCCCCCAACCAGCAGCTGAAATCACGCATCAGCTTTCGCCTATCGCTAATATAACAACCAGCAGTTGAATCTTTCAAACAACGCTAAGACTAAAAGGCGTCGCACCAACTTAACCAAATGACATCGCAGAGGAACACATCACCTTGCTACCAACAGCTGATCCACAAACCAACAGCCGCAATGCATGAGATCTCCCAACAGCTGATGTCTTTCATAACCAACAGCTGGTACAAAGCAATCCACTCAAAAAGCTGTCGTGCTAACTAATCCAAACGAATTAGTTTCGCTACCCGCTACGAAATACGCTAACAAAACCAACAGCTGGTTCCTGCTCACCAAACGTCGTCCTTCAGTCCCTTAGCGCTCTCTGCTGATCATTGCAACTAACTTATCAACAGCTGGATACGCTCTAATACACCAACGACTGAAATCCACGTCAGCATTGCTGCTGCTTATCAAAACACAACGACTGAAATATCAGCTGCTGAAATCTAACGAAGCACTACTGCTCCAATTGATTCCTACTGCTACTGCCAGAACGCACATCTACATCAAATCTCACCAACGACTGACTCAACAGCTGGTACTCAAACAAACGTCTCCCACGCAACGTCTGATATCTTTCCAACTGCTGATTCCAACACTTAGGCAAATTCGATGTCTATGCCAAGCACATCGACCAACGGCTGGTCCAAACCCTACCAACACTTGATTGTGAAAACACAGGTCTCACAGAAAATATTATTGTCCAGCGTCTTGTAAAGAATATCTTTTGCCACGTTGTCCAAGTTAGCCTTCTTCTTATCTTCAGACGTCCACTCTAGACTGGGCTTCTCAACCCATTGTGCTCACCTACAAAGATGGCCACTGCTGTGTTTGGCTTCATATTTTCATTGGACCATCTGTGATGACAAACCTCATATCATCTTCTTTTCCAGGTGAGCTTGCATTATGATCTTCCAGACTTAATACTCTTCCTTGAAAAATATAGGAATTGTATTGAGAGAAATCGACATATTTAATAATTAAAGATAAGCACAACTGTTCAGACACTGAGATAACCATGCTCTGATACCACTTGTTGGTATCAGTATTTATGGCTTTGACACCACTTGTTGGATCGAAAATAGAGTTAAGTATCAGCTCGGGAGTTCGGGGGGGAGGGGGTTGAATGAAATCCTTCACAATTTTTCACAAAAACTCTTTTAAAAACATTTACAAGCCTTCGGCTAACCTATAAGCTGAGTTACCAGCTTGAATGCTGTCAGTGTGCTCTGTTCTCTCGAGTAACAAAGATTTGTGCGGAATGAACTCGATTGAACAGTGAACATGCATATAAAAACTGAAAGCAGTAATAGTAAAACTGAAAGCAGTAATAGTAAAAACTGAATGTAGTAAAATAAAGAGAGTCTACTATAAGCTGTTAACTGTACGAAGCTCCGATCTGAATCTTCTATAAGCTGATTCCTTCACTAAAGCAATTTCTAATTTCGAAGATCCAATCTGATCTGTTCCATGACACTCTAATTTGTTCTGCTTGCTGTGAAATGAACTACGACATTGTAAACTGATCTACTTGTCCTGAGTTGAATAGTGACTCTCTAAGCTGATCTGTTGGATCTGAGCTGAATAGCGAAGCTCTAAGCGGATCGTCTTGCTCTGAGCTGATCTGCGTTGTTCTGAGCTGATCTGCTTGCTCTAAGCTGATATCAATGCTCTAATCTGATCTGCTTGTCCTGAGCTGAAATATGACGCTCTAAGCTGATAGCGACGCTCTAAGCTGATCTGCTTGTCCTGAGCTGAATAGCGACGCTCTAAGATGATCGTCTTACTCTGAGATGATTTGTATCGTTCTGAGTTGAAATGCAACGCTTTAAACTGTTGGACATGCTCTGAGCTGAATTGCGATGTCCTAAGCTATATTCACGCTCAGAGCTGATATGTGATGCTCTAGTATGTCCTGTTCAGCTCTATATCAGACTGTTGTAATCTGTTCGATTCGGGTTCTTGTATTTGTTATCACCAAAACTTAAATTTTATTCTTAACATCTTTGCTGACCTTAAAGACTATGAGTTCGAACTACAAACTGATCAGAAGAGGAAGCTTCCACCTCTCAACCAGTGAATGCCTTACCTGCTACTGAGGACAAGGCTCACAAAACAGCAGAGCAGCTGAGCAACGACGCTATGTCCCTCTTTGTCAAGAAGTTTGGGAAATTCATGAGAAAAACATCCTCTACATCTTTTTAAAATAATAAAATTCATAAATCTGAACAGATCTTTGCTGACTCTAAGTGTTTTAACTGTGGAAGATCAGGACACTTCTCCGATGACTGCATGAAGCCGAAGAAAGATGACAAGAAGTCATTTGAGAGGAGACGTGATAGAGGCAGCAAAAAGTTGTTCAAAATCAAGAACGATCGCAAGGTACTTGTTGCTGAGGAAAGAAGTAGCAGATTGTCAAATACCGATGCCGAAACAAGTACCTCAAGTAGCTCATCCAGTGAGAGTGATCAAGAAGAAGTTCACTGTCTCATGACCGATGATAGTGAAGAAGTATTTGATTTCTCAAATGTTGAATTTACATGTGAGGACATCGTTTCTGCACTTAACAAAATGGTACATGAGTATAAGAAGCTATCACATTCGTATGAGGAAGTTGAAGCTAAAAGAAAAAGCCGAAAAAATAGTGCAGGTAATCTGAGCTGCTCACAGCTTGAAAGCTTGACAGTTTTGAGGCTGAGTTAAGTAAGCTCAGAATTGAGAATCATTTGTTGAAAACTCGGTCCGCTGAACTCACATCTGAAAATTTAAAATTAAATCAGGTGATGAGCTCGTGGACAAAGTCTTCTGTTTTCTTTAGCTAGCTGCATGAGGCCCAAAATCCATTAGTTGATAAAAATGGCTTAGGCTTCAGCTCAGAGGCTAGCCGCTCAGGTGAAACTCATACTCAATTAGATCTGCCATATGATAAGTTCAAGAAAATTGCTTTTGTCAAAGCCAGTTTGATACATGATACAACAGAATCGATCAAGTGTGATGACAAGAACGCTTCTAAGATGAACCAGAAGGGCAAGCAATGCATCGGCTACTCACCATGCCTAGCTGGTTAAAGAACATATTGGACAAGTACAAAGTGAAATCTGATTCCCAGTCATCTGTTCTGAACTAGCAAAGGCGTGATTCAACGAAGGTGAGAAGGCATAAAAGACCGGTTCAGCAAAAACGTGATCTTCTTGGTCAAAATACAAAACCAATGTTCAATAGATCACATAAATATTTCAGCACGCATCCTAGTGGACGCATACATGGGAAAAACTATCAAGTTAATTGAAAAATGGGTCCCGAAAGAGTTAATACAATTCGGACCCAAGTAAAATGGGTACCAAAAGTTTATTTTTTGATTGCAGGTGACCAAGGGTAAAGTTTTGAAGAAATCCATGTGGTATCTGGACTGTGGATGTTCCAGACATATGACCGGTAATTCCAAGTAGCTGTCAGAAATCAAATGCACCAATGGACCAGGAATCACCTACGGGTGAAACTATGGACAAGGGTAAGATTGTCCATGGTAACATTACTATAAATGATGTGCTTCTTGTTGAAAATATTTGCTGTAATATGATCAACATTAGTCAACTGTGATAATGATTATGAAACGAACCAGACTCTAGAAATTTTTTTTTAAACATTGCGGAATAAATGAACTGAAAGTATGGCTCGTTCCCTTTTAAAACATTTTCTAAACCATCACTTTAAAACATAAATCAAATAATATCTTAAATCGTAAATCATCAATACTGTAAAAAAAATCAGACTGCGTAATAGTACTATAAATAAACAAGTGAAACCAACATTTGAAAAGCGTATCATAACTAAACAAAACATCAATGTGGCCATGGCGTACTGCTGCAGCGGGCGCTCAAAGGTCCTCACCGCCAGTCGAGAAATACTCTATAGGGTCATCACCTGCACCATTTAAACCTAGTGAGCCTAAAGGCTCAGCATGCTCTATCTTTTAAAATAACAAAGTACATACTAATAAAGTCGCATGCACACACATACTCGTAATAAAATAACATTAATGCATGAATGATCTTAAAAACCTTGCTCGTACATTTCATAGCATACATAGCATATAACATACATAAGGCATGACATAACATAACATAAAAACGTATGAGTCGTATCATGAAGTGTGGACCATGTTCGATTGATCAATCTTAAACCAACGTACGTGGCGGTTGGTTTTACCCGACCTACATCATCATCATCATCACATTAACAGAGGTTCACTGGTCCCGGTCTCTCAGATCCGCTCATTGTCTATCATTATACATTAATAAAGTTTCATCGGGCCCGGCATCCCGGATCCGCTCATCGTCTATCTCGCCACAAGTCAGTTCAATCCCTCCATTTTTCTTTTAAAACATGCCTTTATCATTTCCTAAAAATTTTCATGATGCGTGCATTTCATAAAAAACATGCAATTTAAAAGTTTAGCCCGTCAATATACATTTAATTCTTTCATTTAAAACATTATCATACATACTACATATATAATTAAATATATATTCACGGACTTCTACATTTTCTACTCCGATCAAGGACTCATTCGTCCTGGCCCACTACTTCTAAGCCCAAAAGAACCTAAACTTAATTTAAAATGAAACTTAGCCTAATACATGACTTGGCCCATAACATAAAACTAAACCTTTAAAATTTCTACAATACCCCGTCCTTTAATAAAAATCAACTATTTAAAATTTTGGCTAAATAAAGACACATTGACCAATTTTGACTAAATAAAATCCCAAAAGCAAAAATTTTGACTTTAAAACTTGAAAATAAAATATTAGGTCCAACAATAATAAAAGGTTTGACTAAATATTTGACTTTAAAACATTTGATCAAAATAATCTTAAAATTGGACCCTATACTTTAAAATTGAATTTTAAAAAGTTTATAAAATACTCACTCCTCCACTTTAAAATCAAACATCAAAATTTGACAAAAATCCCATAAATAAATAAATTCTAAAAATTCTGGAAAAATCTTAAAATACGCTTAAAACATCAAATAAAGTCATCCACGAACTTTGACAACCCCTAAGACTCGAAATCTTAATTTTCACAAAAATGATCCGACGAGGCTCACTTCGAGAGACAACACGGTAAAAATCTTTAAAAATCCATTTTTTTTAACCAAATCACTCCTTGTTTTAATCCACATCACCCTAACTCATCCCACTAGCCACTGGAATAAACAAGACTCAAAAAGGGTTTAGGACATGACCAACCCAATGACTGCAAACCCACTGTCCGCGTGCAGATTGCAACCAGGACACGTGCTAGCCATAAAATTCATAACTAATTCTTTCCTCGACCAAATCGCTCCCCATTTGGACCTACATGACCCTAACTCAATGGCATATCTCTTACCATCAACCTTGACCACACAGACCACATATAGCTACTTACCTGACCCCAAAAACTCTACTGTCGTGCACAGGAGACAAGTCAGGACATGTGCTGATCATAAAATTCATAACTAATTCATTACTTGACCAAATCGCTTCACGTTTGGACCTACGTGATCCTAACTCCATGTAATAACTACTTGGACCACCCTTATCCAAACCCTAGCCTCATGAACCGCCCATGACCGAAGCATTTCAAGAATGAATCAAACACGTGTTGAAAAACATGATGCATGCATGGATCACAAACCTGAAACATAGATCTAATCAAAACGCATACAAATAATGCACATCCTTTTAAAAAAACAGTATACTATGATTTAATTGGTGAGAAAAGGATAGATATAACATGCCTGTCTTGGAGAAAGAAGAGATCTGCGAGTTACCGACATGTAGGACGCGAGATCGGGACCAAAACCGCCTTGGATCACCAAAATATGAAGAAAACCGATGGGGCTGCTTTGATAGGGGGAGGAGACGGCTATGTTGGAGTGGAGGAGGCAAGGTTTTGCAAACAATTGTGTTTTGAAATAATGAGGGTGACTAAAATGACCCCTAAGGTTTAATTAAGAAAATTAAATGGATTTTTACTATTCTATCCCTCCACTAAGTTATCATGTTAATCAAAACTCTAATCCATGCTATTAAAACCTCTAATTTTCGAAATAAAGGCCTCCCCAAATTTTAAAATACAATAAAGTTCAATAAAACAGCCTGTATAGGCGAAAAACGGGTTCCCCTCAGAAATAATAATAAAAGCCCCAATTTTCGGAAATTGCTGCTTAAAAATAATAAATTCATTCTTAAAAATCTAAGAACTTAAAAATCTCAAATAATTGTTGTGACGTCCCAATCCTCATGGGGTCACGAATGAATAATAAAAAGAATAGAAGGGCTGAATGGAAGATGTCATAAGTTGTATCCCTTATGACTAAAATAAAAAATTCGAAACGCAAACAACAAAATGGCGCCAAGTACTGAGACAGCTGAAACAATTTCTCATTATCAGATGTCAAAAATGCAAAGTGCGATAATACAACCTCTGAAATTCTATATGAATTTACTATTGTTGTATTGGATCTAATACAGACTTATCATAAGATCAAAACAACAACCACTGCTGCGGAAACATCGGCCTTAGATAAACACAATCACCACAGCTGGTTCAACTACTGCCTCCCGCCTGCCCCAGCTCTGCTCCACCTGCACCATTTTAAAGCTAATGAGCCTAGGGGCTCAGCAAGTAAAACTGAGAGTAACAAGGCACGAAATATGCAGGCGTAGTACATGTATCAACGTTGTTTGAAAAGAAGGCATATAACATCATAACATTCTGTTCTGGGAATAAAATTCAAATCCCAGCGTTAACATTTTTGTTAGATTCATGGCTCAGAAGCTCTACTTAGGTCCGTTGTTCACCTGATCAAGTGACTACTGATATCAGCCTTAGCATTTAGCTCGTTGTGAAGGGGCAACAGATATCTAAATAGCTGCTCACCCTTCCATGGTGACCGTATGTTATCTTTGCCATAAATCCTAAAGTTTGAACATTCTTCTTTTAAACTCATAGCTGGTTGAAATCAGATTTTGAAATCAACGTTCGGGTTCACAGTGCTTCCGAAATTCTTTCTTTAAAATTTCTTTAAAACTTCTTTAAAACATTTTCTGAGTATCGGGTTCGCCCACTGAGCTTATCGCTGGAATACAAACAGACGCGATGAAGTGGAACTATACTGGGAAACAAACCAGATCTTTACCGTTCACCGTTATCGCTAAAAGGAATCAGCTGTTGGTAAAGGAAACAATATCGTTATCGTAAAACAGCTGCAAGGATACTAACAGTGAAACAGACGTGACTTTGGAACAGTAGTGTTATCGGGTGACTGCTGACACTATAGGAATAGTACTTTAGAAGTGAACAGTTGTTGGTCAACTCAGCTGTCGATGCAACGGGATGAACAAATTCAGCTGTAAGGATGTTTGCTAACAGGACTAAACAGACGTCATCGAAAGTGACAGTTGAACAATCAGCTGTTGGTATATATGAATCAGTCACAAGACACTGGAACCAGTCGCAAGACACAAGAAATACGCTAACTTTAAAACCAGTCGCAGTGAACAGTAAACCAGTCGGAAGACACAAGAAATACGCTAACTTTAAAACCAGTCGCAGTGAACAGTAAACCAGTCGGAAGACACAAGAAATACGCTAACTTTAAAACCAGTCGCAGTGAACAGTAAACCAGTCGGAAGACACAAGAAATACGCTAACTTTAAAACCAGTCGCAGTGAACAGTAAACCAGTCGGAAGACACAAGAAATACGCTAACTTTAAAACCAGTCGCAGTGAACAGTAAACCAGTCGGAAGACACAAGAAATACGCTAACTTTAAAACCAGTCGCAGTGAACAGTAAACCAGTCGGAAGACACAAGAAATACGCTAACTTTAAAACCAGTCGCAGTGAACAGTAAACCAGTCGGAAGACACAAGAAATACGCTAACTTTAAAACCAGTCGCAGTGAACAGTAAACCAGTCGGAAGACACAAGAAATACGCTAACTTTAAAACCAGTCGCAGTGAACAGTAAACCAGTCGGAAGACACAAGAAATACGCTAACTTTAAAACCAGTCGCAGTGAACAGTAAACCAGTCGGAAGACACAAGAAATACGCTAACTTTAAAACCAGTCGCAGTGAACAGTAAACCAGTCGGAAGACACAAGAAATACGCTAACTTTAAAACCAGTCGCAGTGAACAGTAAACCAGTCGGAAGACACAAGAAATACGCTAACTTTAAAACCAGTCGCAGTGAACAGTAAACCAGTCGGAAGACACAAGAAATACGCTAACTTTAAAACCAGTCGCAGTGAACAGTAAACCAGTCGGAAGACACAAGAAATACGCTAACTTTAAAACCAGTCGCAGTGAACAGTAAACCAGTCGGAAGACACAAGAAATACGCTAACTTTAAAACCAGTCGCAGTGAACAGTAAACCAGTCGGAAGACACAAGAAATACGCTAACTTTAAAACCAGTCGCAGTGAACAGTAAACCAGTCGGAAGACACAAGAAATACGCTAACTTTAAAACCAGTCGCAGTGAACAGTAAACCAGTCGGAAGACACAAGAAATACGCTAACTTTAAAACCAGTCGCAGTGAACAGTAAACCAGTCGGAAGACACAAGAAATACGCTAACTTTAAAACCAGTCGCAGTGAACAGTAAACCAGTCGGAAGACACAAGAAATACGCTAACTTTAAAACCAGTCGCAGTGAACAGTAAACCAGTCGGAAGACACAAGAAATACGCTAACTTTAAAACCAGTCGCAGTGAACAGTAAACCAGTCGGAAGACACAAGAAATACGCTAACTTTAAAACCAGTCGCAGTGAACAGTAAACCAGTCGGAAGACACAAGAAATACGCTAACTTTAAAACCAGTCGCAGTGAACAGTAAACCAGTCGGAAGACACAAGAAATACGCTAACTTTAAAACCAGTCGCAGTGAACAGTAAACCAGTCGGAAGACACAAGAAATACGCTAACTTTAAAACCAGTCGCAGTGAACAGTAAACCAGTCGGAAGACACAAGAAATACGCTAACTTTAAAACCAGTCGCAGTGAACAGTAAACCAGTCGGAAGACACAAGAAATACGCTAACTTTAAAACCAGTCGCAGTGAACAGTAAACCAGTCGGAAGACACAAGAAATACGCTAACTTTAAAACCAGTCGCAGTGAACAGTAAACCAGTCGGAAGACACAAGAAATACGCTAACTTTAAAACCAGTCGCAGTGAACAGTAAACCAGTCGGAAGACACAAGAAATACGCTAACTTTAAAACCAGTCGCAGTGAACAGTAAACCAGTCGGAAGACACAAGAAATACGCTAACTTTAAAACCAGTCGCAGTGAACAGTAAACCAGTCGGAAGACACAAGAAATACGCTAACTTTAAAACCAGTCGCAGTGAACAGTAAACCAGTCGGAAGACACAAGAAATACGCTAACTTTAAAACCAGTCGCAGTGAACAGGGGAATATACTTCCTACAAAACTAATACATGAACAACGCTCGCTATGTACAGCTATCAGCTGCGGGCAACGCTAAGCAATAAGCTAACGTTCCTACTCTTTCTTAAAATCTTATTTGGTTCTATATATCTTGGACTAAACTTTCCTTTCTTTCTAAATCGTATTACTCCCTTAATTGGAGCAACTCTTAAGAATACATGGTCGCCGATTTCGAATTCAGCTCTCTACTTCTATTATCTGCGTAACTCTTCTGTCTGCTTTGAGCAGCTTTCCTTCTTTCTCGCATCTTTCTAACCGTTGATGCTATTTGCTCCATCAAATTTGATCTTACCGAGAGATCTGCTAAGACTGACTTGCTACTGCTGGGTACTAGTTCTAATCCATCCTTAGACATAATGTGACCTAAGAAGGATACCTTCTCCCACCAGAAGTCACATTTGCTCAACTTAGCGAACAGCTGCTTAGTCTTTAAAATTTGAAGCACTGTCCTCAAATACTTAACATGTTCGAATTTAGTCTTAGAGTACCCTAAGATATCGTCTATGAACACAACTATGAATTGATCCAAAAAGGGTTGGAAAACTCTATTCATCAGGTCCATAAAAGCTGATGGTAACTAGACCTTAAATCGATCTTAGAAAAGACTGCTAATCCTTTCAACTGGTCAAACAGATCTTCTATCCTAGGAAGGAAATATTTATTCTCAGTGGTCAATTTACTCAGCTCCAGGAACTAAGTCAATCGAAAATTCTAACTCTCTATCTGGTGGCGGTCCATGTATATAACTCGTTTACCACCTCTACATCTAAATGTTGGGGCTTGCTAGACGCTGCTAGGGATAACAGACTTATCAAAAATCCTACCCCACCTTTCCTCAAACAGCGTTGAGCCTTAAGAGCTGATATTATTCTAGGAACCCTACAAACATGTTTACCTTCCAACTTGAATGATTCTCCTCTAGGTGGGTTAACCCCTACTGTTCATAGCTTAAAATCTATCACTACTTCCTATTAGGTTAACCAATTTAATCAGCCGTAATCAGCTGCCCTTGAGGCCTAAGTTCTAAACTTCAAAACGCATCATGGGATACTAAATATTCTCCCGAAGGTACTGTTACACAAAGGCCTACAGCTACATGATCAGGTCCGATGGGTGGCTTCTTAGCAAACTTAACTGCTATAAAAGAATGAGTGGCTCCTGAATCTAACAAAGCCACAGAAGGCTAACGAGCTATAACAAAATCTCACCTGTCCCCACAGTAGGATCTGGATTGGCCTGATCAGTTGTCATTACATAAGTCCTGCTGGTCACCAGCTGTCTGGACTTTGGGCAAGTCTTTATGATATGCCCTAGCAATCCACACTTGTAGCAGACATTCTGTCCAGCCCTACACTGACAAGCATGCTTTTTGTTACACGCACGACAAGTCGGTTTGATATTCATCCTGGGGGCTAAGTTTCTCGGTTGGGGTTGCTGCTCTAGAGACTCCTGCTGACCAGTCTTTGGTTGCTTAGGTGACTTCAGCTTCCTAAACTGAGAAGCCTGGCGTTTCTGCTTGTGCCTAAACCCTTTCTGAGAATTCCCATGGCTAGGTCCTTGGCCTGAAGAATGGCCACTTTCTTGACTCGATTGTCTTACTAACTGCTCTACTAGTGGAATTATAACCACTATCACACAGGCGGGACCACCTGAGCTAACTTCTTCGATAGTGCTGCCCCTTCTCTCCCCACATCTACCTCTACCTCTACCTCGTCCAGACATCTTATAATCTATAGCCCGTAATCCACCACAATGCAATAATCAGAACATGCTAAAGTTAAAAACAAATACTCTAAAACATAAAATAAACTCACAGCGCTGGAGAAACGGTCGACAACAGCTGTTCCAATCGGAAGTGCGTGTGTTTATCTCAGGACCATGCTCTGATACCAAGTTGTGACGTCCCAATCCTCATGGGGTCACGAATGAATAATAAAAAGAATAGAAGGGCTGAATGGAAGATGTCATAAGCTCTATCCCTTATGACTAAAATAAAACTTCGAAACGCAAACAACAAAATGGCGCCAAGTACTGAGACAGCTGAAACAATTTCTCATTATCAGATGTCAAAAATGCAAAGTGCGATAATACAACCTCTGAAATTCTATATGAATTTACTATTGTTGTATAGGATCTAATACAGACTTATCAAAAGATCAAAACAACAAACACTGCTGCGGAAACATCGGCCTTAGATAAACACACTCACCACAGCTGGTTCAACTACTGCCTCCCGCCTGCCCAACTCTGCTCCACCTGCACCATTTTAAAGCTAATGAGCCTAGGGGCTCAGCAAGTAAAACTGAGAGTAACAAGGCACGAAATATGCAGGCGTAGTACATGTATCAACGTTGTTTGAAAATAAGGCATATAACATCATAACATTCTGTTCTGGGAATAAAATTCAAATCCCAGCGTTAACATTTTCGTTAGATTCATGGCTCAGAAGCTCTACTTAGGTCCGTTGTGCACCTGATCAAGTGACTACTGATATGAGCCTTAGCATTTAGCTCGTTGTGAAGGGGAAACTGATATCTAAACAGCTGCTCACCCTTCCATGGTGACCGTATGTTATCTTTGCCACAAATCCTAAAGTTTGAACATTCTTCTTTTAAACTCATAGCTGGTTGAAATCAGATTTTGAAATCAACTTTCGGGTTCACAGTGCTTCCGAAATTCTTTCTTTAAAATTTCTTTAAAACATTTTCTGAGTATCGGGTTCGCCCACTGAGCTTATCGCTGGAATACAAACAGACGCGACGAAGTGGAACTATACTGGGAAACAAACCAGATCTTTACCGTTCACCGTTATCGCTAAAAGAAATCAGCTGTTGGTAAAGGAAACAATATCGTTATCGTAAAACAGCTGCAAGGATACTAACAGTGAAACAGACGTGACTTTGGAACAGTAGTGTTATCGGGTGACTTGACTGACTATAGGAATAGTACTTTAGAAGTGAACAATTGTTGATCAACTCAGCTGTCGACGCAACGGGAATGAACAAATTCAGCTGTAAGTGTCACGCCCCGAGACCGAGACTCATGACATCGGCAATATTAAACAATTTAAAAAATTTTAAAACATTAAGCCATCATAGCATAGCTCAACCAGTCTATTACATATCCAAAATAATAT
>KQ987333.1:39942-66145 GCA_001598015.1 Dorcoceras hygrometricum
TTCATTTCGACTGGTTTTTCTCTCAACCAGTTCCAGTTTTAACGATATGTTTCCAAAGTCGAATCCATACTCAGTAAAGTTTTAAAATGGGAAGCAAATGTTTTAAATAATGGAACCCGATGTTTTACAGAAATGTTTAAAGAAAGATTGTTAAGGAACGAAATATGTTTTAGATTATGGCATAGATAGTTAAGGTCACCAAGGAGAAGGGTGAGCAGTTGTCTAGATGTCGACTGCCCTTTCATATGAGCTATATGCTAAACTGATATCGGAAGTCATTTTGATCAAAGTGCAACACGGACCAAATAGAACTTATATGCCATGATCAACTGAAAATGAAATTGAAAGAAATGAGAAGCTGGGCTATCTTCCCCTGTTTCTGCCATTGATATGTTTATGAAAACGATACTGTATATTGAAGTTCCTTAACATATGCATTGTACAGATGTCTGCCTGCGTTTTATGAAATTGTTACTACTCAGATTTTACTTGCTGAGCCTTTAGGCTCACTAGCTTTTAAAATGGTGCAGGTACGACAGCTGAAGGAGGAACAGCAGGTGGATCTTGAATCAGCAGATGGGTGGCGTTGTGTTTATCCAAGGCCTACGTTTTCCGTGTCATAGTTATATTGTTTTGGTTAGGATATGCTGTATTAATTCAGTAGCAATGGTTGTATATTTATCTCAAATAACAGCTGTTGAAATCCGCAATTGCAAGGTTATATGAAATACCCTGTTTTCCGCATAAGTTTTAGCAGTAGCGCGCATATTTGAGTATCTGCTGATCTTCGAAATTGTATTGTGTTTTGTTTCTTGTTGGGTTATAAGGAATACAGCTTATAACAAATTATCTTTTAGCCCTTCTTTTATTCGAAAAATTTTGTTTACCCCATTTCTCGTGGCCCCCTTGGGTTTGGGTGTCACATGATATATCCGGCTCTAGCTGGAGCGGCTCAAAATCCAAAATGTGTGATGGATTCGGAACATACTTATGCAGCATCGAGATGTGGAAAACATTGTGGACCGCTGACAAGATGGGTGATAACGCTACTCGATACGCCAGAGTACCAACCATCTCCAAAATATCCTCACGAAGACATGGTCCCCAACAGCTAACTCCAGATCTCGTCGTCTTTGATCGGCATAACTCTTCTGATGACTCTGGGCTGTCCTCATCCGATCCTGAATCCTCATCACAATATCCACCGTCTGTTGTACTAACTCCGGCCCAGTCAGCACTCTCTCTCCAACCTCGTCCCAGTGCACGGGAGATCGGTATCTCCTCCCGTACAGCGCCTCATACGGAGCCATCCCAATCGATGTCTGAAAGCTGTTGTTGTACGTGATCTCTACCAGCGGCAACCTCGATTTCCACGTACCCTTGAATTCAATCACACAGGCTCTCAACAAATCCTCTAGAGTCATGATGACTCTCTCCGACTGCCCATCCGTCTGCGGGTTAAAAGCCGTGCTGAATGCCAATCTAGTCCCCAAAGTGGCATGTAAACTTTTCCGAAATGCAAACATAAATCTGGTGTCTCTGTCAGACACAATAGAGACTGGTATGCCATGCAGCCTGACAACCTCTCTGATATAAAGCTCTACGTACTGTGTCAGGGTGAAAGTAGTCTTCACCGGTAAGAAATGCGCTGACTTGGTGAGTCTTTCCACAATCACCCATATCGCCGTGTACGCTCTGGGACTCCTGGGCAATCCAACCACAAAATCCAGAGTAATATGCTCCCACTTCCACTCGAGAATAGGGAGTGGCTGCAGTAACCCTGCCGGTCCCTGATGCTCCGCCTTGACCTGCTGACAGGTCGAGCACTCAGGCACAAATCTCCCAATATCCTTCTTCATCCCTGACCACCAATACAGTGTCTGCAAATCTCTGTACATCTTCGTACTCCCTGGGTGGATGGAGTACGTCGATGCATGCACCTCTGCTAAGATCTATGCTCTCAGATGCCCAATACTCGGCACCCACAAACGACCTCTGAAACGAACAATCTCATCCTCAATTGTGTACAGGTCTCGGCCTCTGGCATCCTCTCGCTATCTCCACTGCTGTAACTGCTCATCGGAGGCCTGCCCGTCTCTAATCTGCTCTCGAAGAGTCGGCTGAACTATGAGCGCTGCTCAACTCGATGCACAGCCGCCTGAATAGAACTCCAAACCGAATCTCTAAATCTCAGCCTGTAGTGGCCCACAATTGACAAACACGCCACTACTGCAGTCTTCCGGCTCAAAGCGTCTGTCACCACATTAGCTTTACACAGATGGTAACTAATGTCACAGTCATAGTCTTTCACCAACTCTATCCATCTGCGCTACCTCATGTTCAGCTCCTTCTGGGTGAAGAAGTACTTGAGGCTCTTGTGATCGGTGAATATCTGACACTTCTCGCCGTATAAGTAGTGCCTCCAAATCTTCAACGCGAACACTACTGCTGCAAGCTCCAGATCTTGCGTCGGATAGTTATTATCATAACTCTTCAGTTGTCTCGACGCATAAGCAATAACCTTGACTCCCTGCATCAGAAATGCACCCAAACCTCTCAAGGAAGCATATGTGTACACCACAAACTCCTCATGATCCACCAGCATAGCTAACACTGGCGCTGAAGTAAGGGCCTCCTTCAGCTGATCGTAGCTCCTCTGACACTCCGGACTCCACACATACATCGCATTCTTCTTGGTCAGGGCTGTCAAGGGCACTGAAATCGAAGAGAATTCCTTGATAAACTTATGGTAGTATCCTTCTAACCCCAAGAAACTGCGAATATCCGCTGCATTCTTTGGAATCTCCCCGTTCTGCATTGCCTCCACCTTTGATGGGTCGACTGAAATCCCATCTCTCAACATAATATTCCCTAAGAATGCCACCTGCTCAAGCCAAAACTCACACTTGCTGAACTTGGCATACATCTGTGCTCCCTCTATAGCGCCCCAAAATCCATAGGACCACAAATATTAACCCTTTTTATTTTAAGGGCCATTTTGATGTTTCAAAATTCAGATTTCAGATTAAGTTGATTTTATTTATTTTAAAGAGCTGAGTTCTTTATTTCAGATTTGAGACACAGAGCAGAAGGTTCCGGGCAGTTTCGCCCCAAGCACAAACTCGAGCAGATTTCAGATTTTCTTTGTAAATAAAATTCTTTTGGATGGGAATTGTTTATAAAATGCTTGTATCAATTTCAAAAATATAAATAGTACTAGGGAGGTTTTAACAAATCTTTTAAAAAGGATAAGAGTTGGTAGGACAACCATGCCTACTCGAGTGCTTTCACCTACTACTAATCATAATCCCATATATGATTGATTTCATGAGAATATAGCTCATTTTACCTGCAAAGAAATTTCTTTCGTTCTCTCAAAATTTCTAAGGAGCTCGTCGCATGTGCTTGAGGAGATCTTCTGTCAGGACCAGCTGTTCTTCGTGTTTTCCAGTTACAGGCAAGTAAAATCTGATTCTCTGCTACACCCTTAAGGCATATATCGTTTTTCCTCAGTTCTTTGATTGCTTGACTGTTTTACGTCCAAGTTATTGCCATGTTTATGATCTTGCTTGGTTTACGAAAATGAACAATCGGGTTCATAGAGTTGATTTATACTTTAAAACTTTTAAGCATGTTATGTATAGATATTGTTGTTTTAAAACGCTGAGCAGCACAGATTTAAGATTTATGTATGATTATGAAGTTCTTATTTTTGGTGAATGGCGGCGTCTGGACTTGACTCCGAGTAATCGGCGATGCTGGTCAAATCGGGATTTTGTCCCGATTAGATAGGCAGAGCTGGTATCTGTGGATGTCGTTCGTGATGCTACAGCACTAGTTCCATATCCGAATCTGTTTTTCTACGCTAGAGACCTGTTTCTCTTATATGGTCAAATCTGATTTTCCCATGTCAAATCTGTTTCCCACATCTGAAGTCTGTTTCGTACCCTAAACACTGTTTTCTACAGTCAATTTGTTTTCCCGCTAGCGATACCGACCCTGAAGCCAAATCTGTTTCATGCTAGCTCTACTATTCTATAGCCAAATCTGCTTCAATGCTAGCGATACCATTTTTGTAGCCAAGTCTATTTCACGCTAACGACACCGTTCCCATAGTCACATCTGTTTTAACGTTAGCGATACCATTTCTGTAGCCAAGTCCGTTTCACGCTAACGACATCGTTCCAATAGTCACATCCATTTTAATGTTAGCAATACCATCCCGATAGTCAAATTTGTTTTCTATGACTAAGATCTGTTTTGTACCCGAGTACTGTCTTGATTAGCCAAATTTATTTTCACTCCAGTAGTATGTTCCCAGTAGCCAAATCTGATGCAAAGAGAAATGAGTTTTAAAAAAAAAGAAGTGAACCCCGATGAATGCTGCTCTGATTTCGATCAAATGTTTGTTTAAAGGAAGAAATGTTCAGTTTTAAAGGATTTATGACGTAGATAACAGACGATCATATTGAAAGGGTGAGCAGCTGTCGAAAGAATTAGTTGCCCCTTCATATTGGGCAACATGCCATATAGTAACTGAATTCAGATGTAGCTTGATCAAGCGCCACGGACCTAAGGAGAGCTTCTAACCATAAATCACAAGAAAATATAGATGAGATCTGGGTGGTTTCCCAAATCTGATTTTTACGAAAGAAGTTTATGTTAACTGACTTCCTTTAAACCATGTTATTTTAAGCTATGTATGCACCTGCCTGCACTAAGTGATTTTGTTACTCTCAGTTTTACTTGTTGAGCCCCTAGGCTCACTAGCTTTAATGGTGCAGGTGAGACAGCTCTGGGGCAGACGGGAGGCGGGAGCTGAACCAGTTGTGCTGTTGTGTTTATCGAAGGCCGGCGTTTCCGTGTCAATGTTTTGTTATTGTTGTTTTCGATCTTTTGTCAAAACTGTATTAAGATCCATTACAACAATAGTGAATTCATATAGATTTCCAGTAGTTGTAATATCGCCTTTGGCAGCTTGTATCAAATCTGTTATTCAAATCTGCTTTCGCTATTTGCTATTTCGCGCCAATTGTCTGTATATCGATTTTGTAAGATAATACAGCTTACAATATTTCGCATTCAGCCCTTCTATTCCCTTCTTTATCCCATTTAATTCAAATCCGTTGACTCCCATGGGCTTGGGGCGTCACACCCTCAATGTCTACAGAGCCGTCTGCAAGTACTGCCTATGCTCCTCCAAGTTCCTCGAATAGACCAGAATGTCGTCGATGAAAACGATGATGAACTGGTCCAAGTACTGTCTGAAGACCCTGTTCATCAGATCCATGAAAATCGCTGGGGCATTCGTCAGGCCAAACAGCATCATTAAGAACTCGTATTGGCGGTAACGTGTCCGAAAAGTAGTCTTGGACATGTCCTCCTCTCTAACCCTCAACTGATGGTAGCCAGACCTCAAATCAATCTTTGTGAAAATCGAAGCTCCCTGCAACTGGTCAAACAAATCCTCTATCCTGGGGACTGGGTATTTATTCTTCACTGTGACTCTGTTCAGCTCCCGGTAGTCAATGCATAATCTCATGCTGACATCCTTCTTCTTCACAAATAGAACTGCGCACCCCATTGAGAAAAGCTAGGACGTATGAACCCCTTGTTGAGCAACTCCTGAATCAGCTCCTTCATCTCCGTAGGATCCAATCGATACGGTGCCTTAGAGAGAGGAACTGTACCTGGCATCTGCTCGATCGAAACTCCACCTCTCGCTCCGATGGAACTCCCACAACATCATCAGGGAATACATCTGCAAAAAATACCTGACTACCTCCACATCAGACAGTGAAGGGCCGTCTTGAATCTCCTGAAGCCGTAACACTGGCCTGGATTGCCTGAAATCCGAGCTCAACTAGCTTCCAGGCCTGTATAAACGATATGAATCTGGGCTTCCACAGTCTCCTCGCTGCCTCAAATAAAAAGGTCTTTTGCCCTAACGGCATGATAGTCACTGTCCTCCGCTGAAAGTCAATCACCGCTCCAAACTACGTCAACAAGTCCATGCCTAGGATGAGGTCGAATCCTGACATCGGAAAAACGACCAAATCCACTCTAACAGCATGATCCTGGAACATCATCATCAATCCCTGCACGACGCTAGTCGTCGTCAACTCCTCTCCTGACGGAACCATCACGGCGAAAGCTACTCCCAAGCTCTCCGGAACAATACACATTCTCTGTGTGAACGCACTCGAAATAAACGAGTAGGTCGTCCCTGAGTCTAGCAAGGCAAGGAAGTGACACCAAGCACATGAATATCTCCTGAAACAGAAATGTCACACAAGTACGCGTTTACGGTCAAACTAGATCCCAAAAAGCAGTTTAAAAGACTAAGGAATTTCTAAGTTTTCTATTCTTATCCGTCTAATTTCCCAAAGCAAGTTGTAGAAGGTCTAACAGGTTTACTTAAATCAATTCAGTAACCTAAGGCATCGAATCTCCTAGCACTTCTCTACTCGGCAACTAGCGGATCTGTAGTCCCGGGAAACTACTTGGATCCCTGCTTGCGGAACCACTCAGCCACATCCTCCTCATGCGACTTCCCAGAACGCTCCGACTGCCTCTCTAGAATCCTGGTGATCCCGGCCAGCATATCCACGCTAGCCATTCTCCTATGGCGTCAACTGCGGAGGTGGGGGAGGAGGAGGTGCATCATCATTCTGTTGGTCTCTGGCACGTCTCGGAGGCATATTGGCACCCAAACCCTTCACGTAAATCTAAGTGCATGACTAAACGTCTAACTCTAAAACTCCTAAAGTAAAATTAATGCTGAAAATGGAACATGAATCATGTGAAAATAAACATGCATCATAAAACTCTAAAACTTACAGACTGGCAGTGCGACTTCCGAGCTCCACGCAGCAGGCTAGTACCCCACCAGAACCACCACTCTGATACCAACTGAAACGAACCAGACTCTAGAAAGATTTTTTTTAAAACCATTTGCGGAATAAATGAACTGAAATTATGGCTCGTTCCCTTTAAAACATTTTCTAAACCATAACTTTAAAACATAAATCAAATAAATATCTTAAATCGTAAATCATAAATACTGTAAAAAATATCAAACTGCATAAAAATACTGAAAATAAACAAGTGAAACCAACATTTGAAAGCGTATCATAACTAAACAAAACATCAACGCGGCCACGGGGTACTGTTGCAGCGGATGCTCAAAGGCCTCACCGCCAGTCGGGACATACTCTACAGAGTCATCACCTGCACCATTTAAACCTAGTGAGCCTAGAGGCTCAGCATGCTCTATCTTTTAAAATAACAAAGTACATTAATAAAGTAGCATGCAGGCACATACTCGTAATAAAATAACTTGAATGCATGAATGATCTTAAAAACCTTGCTCGTACATTTCATAGCAAACATAGCATATAACATACATAAGACATGACATAACATAACAAAAAAACGTATGAGTCGTACCATGAAATGTGTACCATGTTCGATTGATCTCTTAAATCAACGTACGTGACAGTCGGTTTTACCCGATCTACATCATCATCATCATCACATTAACAGAGGTTCACTGGACCCAGTCTCCCAGATCCGCTCATCGTCTATCATTATACATTAATAGAGGTTCACCGGGCCCGGCATCCCGGATCCGCTCATCGTCTATCACGCCACAAGTCACCATCCCTCCATTTTTCTTTTAAAACATGCCTTTATCATTTCATAAATTTTTATGATGCGTACATTTCATAAAAACATGCAATTTAAAAGCTTAGCTCGTCAATATATATTTAATTATTTCCTTTAAAACATTATCATACATAGAATACTACATATATAATTAAACATATATTCACGGGCTTCTACATTTTCTACTCCGATCAAGGACTCGTTTGGTAGCTTGGCCCACTACTTCTAAGCCCAAAAGAACCTAGACTTAATTTAAAATGGAACTTAGCCTAATACATGACTTGACCCATAACATAAAACAAAACCTTTAAAATTTCTACAATACCCATCCTTTACTAAAAATCAACTATTTAAAAGTCTGGCTAAATAAAGACACATTGACAAATTTTGACTAAATAAAATCCCAAAGGCGAAAATTTTGACTTTAAAACTTGAAAATAAAATATTATGTCCAACGATAATAAAAAGTTTGATTAAATATTTGACTTTAAAACATTTGACCAAAATAATCTTAAAATTGGACCCTATACTTTAAAATTGAATTTTAAAAAGTTTATAAAATACTCACTCCTTCACTTTAAAATCAAACATCAAAATTTGACAAAACTCCCATAATTCAAATAAATTCTAAAAATGCTGGAAAAAATTTTAAAATATTCTTAAAACATCAAATAAAGTCATCCACGAACTTTGGCAACCCCTAAGACTCGAAATCTTAATTTTCACAAAAATGACCCGACGAGACTCACTTCGAGCGACAACACGGTAAAAATCATTAAAAATCCATTTTTTAACCAAATCACTCCATGTTTCAACCCATCACCCTAACTCATCCCACCAGCCACAGGAATAAATAAGACTCAAAAAATATTCAGGACATGATCAACCCGACGCCCGCAAACCCACTGCCCGCGAGCAGATTGCAACCAGGACACGTGCTAGCCATAAAATTCATAAATACTTCGTTCCTCGACCAAATCTCTACCCATTTGGACCTACGTGACCCTAACTCAATGAGCTATCTCCTGCAATCAACCTTGACCACACAGACCACATATAGCTACTTACCCGACCCCAAAAACTCTACTATCACGCACAAGCGACAAGCCAGGACACGTGCTGATTATAAAATTCGTAACTAATTCATTACTTGACCAATCGCTTTTCGTTTGGACCTACATGATGCTAAATCGATGGAATAACTACCTGGACCACCCTTGGACCAAACCCTAGACTCATGAACCACCCATGACCGAAGCATATCAAGAATGAATCAAACACGTGTTGAAAAACATGATGCATGCATGGATCTCAAACCTTAAACGTAGATCTAATAAAAACACATACAAATCATTCACATCCTTTTAAAAAAACAGTATACCATGTTTTAAATGGTGAGAAAAGGATAGATAAAACATGTCTATCTTGGAGAAAGAAGAGATCTGCGAGTTACCGACGTGTAGGACGCGAGATCGGGACCAAAACCGCCTTAGATCACCAAAAGATGAAGAAAACCGATGGGGCTGCTTTGATAGGTGGAGGGGACGGCTATGTTGGAGTGGAGGAGGCTAGGTTTTGTAAACAATTGTGTTTTGAAATAATGAGGGTGACTAAAATGACCCCTAAGGTTTAATTAAGAAAATTAAATTGATTTTTACTATTCTATCCCTCCATTAAGTTACCATGTTAATCAAAACTCTAATCCATGGTTTTAAAACCTCTAATTTTCAAAATAAAGGCCTCCCCAAATTTTAAAATACAATAAAGTTCAATAAAGCAGCTCGTATAGGCGAAAAACGGGTTCCCCTCAGAAATAATAAGAAAAGCCCCAATTTTCGGAAATTGCTGCTTAAAAATAATAAATTCATTTTTAAAAATCTAAGGATTTAAAAATTTAATAATTTTCATCTCGGTCGTCCCTAGTCTCGTCCACACGTCCGTAACTCAACCAGACTGAAACATGACATGCATACCATGCAACATAAAATCATAAATAAATCACATAAATGGCATGTAATTTTCTAAAATGATTTTCCCCCTAATCATGCACTCATTTATACGTATTCAGGATTTCTTGGAGTTACAAATTATGTGGTTAATTTTTACAAACACACATGCACAGTTCAAAACCTAGCTGGTATGACTGTTCTGACAGGACACGGATCGGGTAACACTTACAAAGTGAACTGGTCAGATCAGCTGGCTACTGACCCTACTTGATTAGTTGCTGATTCTTCTAAAGCATGGTTATGGCAAAAACACATGAATCATACAAATTTTAAAACCATATCCAGTCTGTTTAAGAAAAATTGGTCGTCGGAAACTGATTTTACAAAGATAAACTTTGTTCAGTTTGTCAGCTCGGAAAGCAATTCCGATCTACTTTTAAGAACAAGGGTTGTAACTTTTCTTCCCGAAGCTTAGAGCTATTGCCTATGGATCTATTCGGCCCTATAAAAGTAAACAGCTTATGGGACACGAAGTACGCTCTAGTGATTGTTGACGATTACTCCAGGTTCACCTGGGTAATATTTTTAAAATTGAAAGACCAGACCGTGGACCAGCTGATAGCTTTAAATCGACTTCAAAATGAGAAATCTGCTTCTATCAATCGTATTAGGAGTGATCGTGGCACTGAGTTTATAAATAGAAGATTATCCTCCTATCTTGAACATAACGTAATCAGGCATGAGTTATCTGCAGCTAGATCACCTCCGCAGACGGTTTAGCTGAGTGTAGCAATCGTACTATAAAAGAAGCCCCAAGAAAAATTCTTGCGGATACCTGGATTTTGGACAGAAGCGGTGAACACAGCATGCTATACAAAGAAAAGAACTATGATTAATAAAAAATAGCGCAAGACACCGTATGAGATCTGGAATGACAAGCAACCAAACATTGCATATTTTAAAGTATTTTGTTGTCGCTGTTACGTTCATAAAAATGGTAAAATGCATTTAACTGCTTTTGATGCACGTTCTGACATTGGAATAGTTCTTGGTTACTCAGCTCTTAGAAAATCTTATCGTGTTTTTAACAATAGAACGCTAACGGGTGAGGAGTACATAGATGTCAGGCCTCGTGCACCATACAGAGTTAAACCACGCAAAACGATAGCGGAAGCATACAAAAGTAGCTTAAAATTTTCGCTTTGGCCTGACGATTAAAACATATAATTGAAAATACAACAATACTCAAAATATCCCAATAATTAAATTCACTCAGTACAACAATACAACATTAAAACATAAATCAAGTACCAAACAACAACTACTACAAAGCACAGGACAAACCCCCGGCTAACAGTACTGATACATAATATGATATATGCTAGCTGGGACACTCTAACCACCTCCTGGGGCACCTCCAGTTGGGTCTACTCCACGACCAGCAGAGTAACCATGATAACCTGAAAACACACACAGGCAACAAACAACCAAGCCCCAGAGGGACATGGGTCAAACCCCAGTACAGAGACAAAGTGTGTGAGTATATGGGGAGCCTACCCACTCGCTCAACACACGATACCAGGTGCATTATCAACGCTCAACCCGTTGTTGCCCAACACATGAGATGTGGGAGCTACCCACTCCGCTCACGGTGGCTAACAGTCCCAGCAGGGAGATGAGGGACGGGAGTTACCCGCGCGCCTCTACAAGCACCCTGGCATGCTCAAATCAGCAAGCAAGATACGGCTACAAAAGATCTGATAACAGCATGGAACAGATGCGTGTATGCAGTGCAACAAAATGCAACAGATAACGAGACAATATACACGGCATCACCAAAACAGCAAGCATGAGCACATATCCAGGCCAAATCTCAACGATGTAAGCAATCTCACATCCGTACCTCAGATCTTCTTTGCTACAATTACTATAAACAGGGTCCGAGCAACGCAGATCTCACACATGCTAAGCCAAATACAAGCAAACTACTCAAAGACCGAAACACAGAAAAGCAACAGCTAGGAGTTACGGACTCAACCAGCGCTATTCTACCCCTCTATCTCAACAGAGAGCTCTAAACAACACAAGGTAGAATCTGAACACTTACCCCAACAAGCTAGGACGGAACGCTAACACACTACACAAGGGAGATGTCTTCGCACACCTCACCAGCTTCAAGCAAGCGTTCAAAAGCAGCACCCAAACGAAGCGTCTTAGCAAGAGGAGTCCAACACTACCACTCTCACTTCAATTGGAGCTATCTACCATCGGCAATCGGAGAAGATAAGGTTCGGTGAACAATAGCTAGGGTATCGCGACAGAGTTCGATATCGGGAAATATTCTAAGTGTCGGGAACAATAATAGACAAGGGTCAAAGCTCTCTATAAATACTCAAATCTGTTCAAGCTTCTAAACAGATCTCACCGACAACTTAAATCTCAAAGCTGATATTCCCGCTCGCAACCAGATCTCGCAACAGATCTCACTCTACGCCAGAGCAGTCAAAGCTCTCTATAAATACTCAAATCTGTTCAAGCTTCTAAACAGATCTCACCGACAACTTAAATCTCAAAGCTGATATTCCCGCTCGCAACCAGATCTCGCAACAGATCTCACTCTACGCCAGAGCATATCTCTACTAAGTCAAACGACGTCGCGCAAGTCCACTCTCGCAACTGGACACGTCACCCGCTACTCAGATCTGAATCGCTAGCGCAAGAGAAATCTGAACCCAAAATGGCATCGCTCACTAACACTCAGATCTCTCTCAAATCTGAAGACCAGCGCTGCTCACTACTGAGTCTCGCCCACTAAACCAAAACGCTGTCGTTCCAACTAATCCAAAGGACGTAGTTTAGCTACTCGCTACAGAAATACGCTAGCTCACTACTGAACACTAGCGACAACAGATCTAGCTACGACTGCAGAACACAAACACTCAGCGATGACAAATACCACATCTGAACAGATCCCGCGACAAAACTCTAACTCTCCAGGTCTATTCCAAGGACTTATACAAACCCGATAGCTTTCCAAGAATATCAACTCAAAGCTGGACATCCGGACTTGTTCGCCCAAATCTGAATCCAGCAAAACCCGATTAATTAACGCAATTAATCGCATCATCTTTCGGGTCTCACAATAGATGTTAAATTTGATGAGTCCACTTTCTCTTCAAACTTTATTGCTTCCACTAATGACATCAGTGACATATTAGAATCTACTAACCTCGAATCAAGTGATGATGAGATACAGGTTAGAAGACCAGTAGAAGTCGTCTAAACTGATCCCGTAGGGGTAATACAAACTGATCCTGAAGAGGAGACCCAAGCTATTCCAAGAGATGAACTACAAGCTGATGCAGATGGAGATACTCCAACTGATCCAGCAGAACAAATCCAAGCTGTTCCCACCGCAGAAGCTCCAATTATCAACTTAGATGTGGAACACGAAGGAACTACTCTACCTGGAGAACCAATAGATACCAACTCGCACATTACAGCCACATATAGACCTGGTTTCCGGTGGAATAAGAATCATTCACCTGAACTGGTCATGGTTAACCCTTTTTCCCTTAGAACGTGAGGCCAGTGATAGATGAGTATTTTAACTCTGCATTCATCTCACACATATAACCTAAGAAGGTAGATGAGGTCTTAGCTGACCCAAGCTGGATAGATGCTACGCAAAATGAACCAAGACAATTAGAAAGAAACAGAGTATGAAACTTAGTTCCTAGACCATCTAATCAAACTGCTATAGGTAATAAATGGGCCTATAGAAACAAACTCGATGAAAATGTCACTTTAGTAAGAAATAAAACTCGTTTAGTGGCTCAGGCTTATAGACAGGAAGAGGCATAGATTTTAATGAAACCTTCGCACCTGTAGCCCGATTAGAAGCTATTCGCATATTTCTTACATATGCCTCTTTCAAAAACTTTGAAGTCTATCAAATGGATGTCAAAAGTGCATTTTTCAAACGGCATTCTAAGTGAGTAGGTGTATGTCTCACAACCTACTGACTTCGTAAATCATATCAGACCAGATTATGTGTATAAGGTGGATAAAGCTCTAAACGATTCGAAGCAAATCACCAAGAGCTTGATATGATACTTTGTCTGAATTTTTACTTGATCATTATTTCGTTAGCGGATTTATCGATAAGACCCTGTTTAAATTTGCAAAGAATGATCATGTTTTGTTAGTACAAAATTTTATGTTAAAGATATTATTTTTGAGACGAACCGTACTCTAGAAATTTTTATTTTTTATTTTTAAATTGCGGAATAAACATTCATAAAAGACAACATGGTTCGTCCATTGAAAACTTTCTTCAACCTCATTTTAAAACATGAATAAATAATATCCCAAAATCAAATCATTTATTCTTCCTTAAAATCAGAGTAAGTAAAAGTTGCGGAAACATAACATGTCTAAAACATAAAATAAAGAAAACTGAGCAGTCCACGGGGTAACAGCTGCAGTGGGCGCTCAGAGATCCTCACCGTCAATAGGAATGAAATCATCAACAGGCTCACCTTCACCATTTAAATCTAGTGAGCCTAAAGGCCCAGCATGCTCTATCTGATAATAACAAATTACGTATAATAAAACCACATGCAGACACATAGCATATCGTAAAATAACTTTAAAACATGTGTGCATGAATGAGCATAAAACATGGTTCCTAAATCAGTCGTGACATTACCTAATCGTATAACAATACGTAATAAGGCATGACATAGCATAACATAAAAACGTGTGAGTGGTATCCATGAAGTGTGTGCCATTATATTAACAATTGATCAATCATAAGAAACCAACGTACGTGGCGGCCGGTTCACCCAAGCTTATCCATTATCACATTAACAGAGGTTCACCGGGCCCGGTATCCGGATCTGCTCACCGTCTATCATTATAACATTAACTGAGGTTCATCGGACACGGCATCCCGGATCCTCTCATCGTCCACTTTGCCACAAATCACTTCAATCCCTCAAAATTATTATCTTTGCTTACATGCCTTTAACGTTTCATAAAACTTTCATGATGCTTGTACTTCATAAAACATACAATTTAAAAGGCTTAGCCCATCAATATATATTTAATTTATTTCCTTAAACAAATGCATAGTCATATATTAAAATACTACATATATAATTAAATATAAATTTATGGGTTTCTACATTTTCTCCTCCGATCAAGGATTGGTTCAGGTGTCCGGCCCACTAATTCTATCACAACGTGCCAAGGATGCAAGTGGGAACATTATATTCTCCATCTATCATGGAAGGTAATATATATATATATATATATAAAAAACTTTGAAGTCTATCAAATGGATGTCAAAAGTGCATTTTTCAAACGGCATTCTAAGTGAGTAGGTGTATGTCTCACAACCTACTGACTTCGTAAATCATATCAGACCAGATTATGTGTATAAGGTGGATAAAGCTCTAAACGATTCGAAGCAAATCACCAAGAGCTTGATATGATACTTTGTCTGAATTTTTACTTGATCATTATTTCGTTAGCGGATTTATCGATAAGACCCTGTTTAAATTTGCAAAGAATGATCATGTTTTGTTAGTACAAAATTTTATGTTAAAGATATTATTTTTGAGACGAACCGTACTCTAGAAATTTTTATTTTTTATTTTTAAATTGCGGAATAAACATTCATAAAAGACAACATGGTTCGTCCATTGAAAACTTTCTTCAACCTCATTTTAAAACATGAATAAATAATATCCCAAAATCAAATCATTTATTCTTCCTTAAAATCAGAGTAAGTAAAAGTTGCGGAAACATAACATGTCTAAAACATAAAATAAAGAAAACTGAGCAGTCCACGGGGTAACAGCTGCAGTGGGCGCTCAGAGATCCTCACCGTCAATAGGAATGAAATCATCAACAGGCTCACCTTCACCATTTAAATCTAGTGAGCCTAAAGGCCCAGCATGCTCTATCTGATAATAACAAATTACGTATAATAAAACCACATGCAGACACATAGCATATCGTAAAATAACTTTAAAACATGTGTGCATGAATGAGCATAAAACATGGTTCCTAAATCAGTCGTGACATTACCTAATCGTATAACAATACGTAATAAGGCATGACATAGCATAACATAAAAACGTGTGAGTGGTATCCATGAAGTGTGTGCCATTATATTAACAATTGATCAATCATAAGAAACCAACGTACGTGGCGGCCGGTTCACCCAAGCTTATCCATTATCACATTAACAGAGGTTCACCGGGCCCGGTATCCGGATCTGCTCACCGTCTATCATTATAACATTAACTGAGGTTCATCGGACACGGCATCCCGGATCCTCTCATCGTCCACTTTGCCACAAATCACTTCAATCCCTCAAAATTATTATCTTTGCTTACATGCCTTTAACGTTTCATAAAACTTTCATGATGCTTGTACTTCATAAAACATACAATTTAAAAGGCTTAGCCCATCAATATATATTTAATTTATTTCCTTAAACAAATGCATAGTCATATATTAAAATACTACATATATAATTAAATATAAATTTATGGGTTTCTACATTTTCTCCTCCGATCAAGGATTGGTTCAGGTGTCCGGCCCACTAATTCTATCACAACGTGCCAAGGATGCAAGTGGGAACATTATATTCTCCATCTATCATGGAAGGTAATATATATAGGCGGAGGCCAAATTAGACCAGCAGCTGTGATATTCGCAAAGGAGAAGATGGACCAGCTGGAGCGCAAAGGAGAAGATGAACCAGCTGGAGCGCTAAGGAGAAGATGGACCAGCTGGAGCAATAAGTTGAACCAGACTGGAACACTAAGAATCAGATAGAACGCTATGGACCAGCTGTTGCGTTAAGATGAAGAAAAACCAGCTGGAGAACAAATCAGATGTTGATCAGCTGTTGCGACAAAGTTGTATCAGACGTAGCGCAAAGACGAAAATACAACAGCTGATGTGCAAAGACAAGCTGAACCAGCTGGAGCGCTAAAGGGAAGATGAATCAGCTGTAGCGCTAAACGAAGAGAATCAGCTGTTGCATCGAACATGAATCAGCTGTGCAAGCGAAGAAGTTGACGAATTCTATGTGAAGACTAATTGGAATATGGAAGTCAACTGCTGGGCACATTCATTTGAAGAAGCAATCAGCTGTTGGAGTATTTCAATTGAAGATGCATCCAGACGTTGAACACTCAGCTGTGGCAAGAAAATCAAAAGACGATAAAAGCCTGCAAAAGAAAGGACACAAGGACAACTCCCTGTCAGTACTTTACAGAACATCTTTCAACGGGAAGAACTTGTGTCCAACGGATTGAATTTGGACAGAGGCTATTTAAGGGAGAAGATTTGAAGGAAGAAGATGATGATTCCGTGAGAATTAAAAGAAAGAACAAACAGAGGGAAGAAAAACAGGAAGATATAGCAGTCGACCACCATTTAGAGAGAGCTTACTACGAGTGTCGACTGCTGAGTCTTCATCAGCTTTTGTAGAAGCATTTTCCCAATGTGTGAGATTTATTCTTTAGAGAGTTGAGCGTTCACTGTAAAATCTCACACACAGATTCACTCGCATATTTTTAGAGATGTGCGTAATTGCTTAGCGAGTGAATCACAAACAAAAATCAGATCCCGTCCAAGCACGACGACGTTAAACTCTGTGTTTGTAGCCTTTCTCACATAGGTATAAAACAAGTGAGTGACAGCCGAGGGCTTGTGGAGTCTAGGAGTTCTCGCAGCAGCTGGTTGCGGGATCGGGTCTGTACACGATGTGTAGATCAAATCTTCTAGTGGAACCTTCCTGAAGAAGGAATAAGGGGAGACGTAGGACATTGATGTCCGAACTTCCATAAACAAATAGCTGTGTATTGTATTCTGTTATTTATTCCGCACTTGCATTTATTTAGCACGCACGCATACATCATTGCACACACCATAAGTCGAATAGATTTCTGTTTAACAGAAATCTGTTTGCATCGAGTTTTAAAAATCAGGATTCAGTTCTGGTGTTTTGCGCATGTTTTTAGTACATACCAGATCTGTCTCCGGTGCTATGTTTTATGTTCAAGAACCCGAGGTATTGCACCTCATAATAGCAGCGCAAAATTTTTTAATTATTAGTAGCAACGCTCGATTTGCATTAATTTCCTATCCTTCGGTCCTAACAAGTGGTATCAGAGCATGTTATTCTTGAACGAGCATTTATTTTAAAAAAACAAAATTTATTTTTGTGCACTGATAGTTATGCGGAATTTCAGCTGGTGCTTCATTTTTTTTAAAAATGATTTGAGCTTATATTATAATAGATAGGGAGAGTTATTATTAATCTTTCTCTGCATATATAAGCTAAAGCTGAGACACACTTTCAGCTCTTTCAAAATCATATCATTCATGCATACGGTTCTTCCCAAAATTCTTTTAGTTTCCAAAATCTGCAAAATTCCTGGTGTCGCGGTTTTTGGTGTGATAGTGTAGGGAGAGCTTTATTTAAAATATACCGGGAAGACCAGATTTCTACCTCTTTTTGATTCCCACAAAAAGGGAGAGAATTGTTTGAACATGCATTTGTTATTTGAGGTTTTGTGTAAATCAAAAAGGGAGAGATTGTTGGATCTGGATAACAGATCCAGATCTGAGTTTTGAATTACACAAAACATGTTATTGTGTTTCTAACGTTTCTACTAAGTGTGCAGATGTTAGCTGGAAATACAACAAGAGAAGTTGAATCAGATACCGTAGCAGAACAAGAGCTGAAAATAGTAAAACACGATTTCAGAGGCCTAAATGAAGGAATTTGGCCGAAAAGCAGCTTAGGTCATCAAACAAAGTTTGATGAGTTGTGCTTGTTGGATCGTTCCGGAGGGAGTAGCACTGGACTCATGCGTAAATATGCAAGTTGGTTCAAATGGATCAGCTGGAGCAACTGAACCAGCTGGTGCGCAAAGATGGATCAGCTGCAGAAAAGATAAAGATCACAGCTGGTTTGGTTTATCACTTAGGCGGCAGCTGGATTAGCAATGAAGACGTCCAAAGTTGAGTCAGTTGTTCGTAATTAGGCGGAGGCCAAATTAGACCAGCAGCTGTGATATTCGCAAAGGAGAAGACGGACCAACTGGAGCGCAAAGGAGAAGATGAACCAGCTGGAGCGCTAAGGAGAAGATGGACCAGCTGGAGCAATAAGTTGAACCAGCTGTAACACTAAGAATCATCTGGAACGCTATGGACCAGCTGTTGCGTTAAGATGAAGAAAGACCTGCTGGAGAACAAATCAGATGTTGATCAGCTGTTGCGACAAAGTTGTATCAGACGTAGCGCAAAGACGAAGATACAACAGCTGATGTGCAAAGACAAGCTGAACCAGCTGGAGCGCTAAAGGGAAGATGAATCAGCAGTAGCGCTAAACGAAGAGAATCAGCTGTTGCATCGAACATGAATCAGCTGCGCAAGCGAAGCAGATGACAAATTCTATGTGAAGACTAATTGGAATATGGAAGTCAACTGCTGAGCACATTCATTTGAAGAAGCAATCAGCTGTTGGAGTATTTCAATTGAAGATGCATCCAGACGTTGAACACTCAGCTGTGGCAAGAAAATCAAAAGACGATAAAAGCCTACAAAAGAAAGGACACAAGGACAACTCCCTGTCAGTACTTTACAGAACATCTTTCAATAGGAAGAACTTGTGTCCAACGGATTGAATTTGGACAGGGTCTATTTAAGGGAGAATATTTGAAGGAAGAAGATGATGATTCCGTGAGAATTAAAAGAAAGAACAAACAGAGGGAAGAAAAACAGGAAGATAAAGCAGTCGACCACCATTTAGAGAGGAGCTTACTATGAGTGTCGACTGCTGAGTCTTCGTCAGCTTTGGTAGAAGCATTTTCCCAGTGTGTGAGATTTATTCTTTAGAGAGTTGAGCGTTCACTGTAAAATCTCACACACACAGATTCACTCGCATATTTTTGAGAGATGTGCGTAATTGCTTAGCGAGTGAATCACAAACAAAAATCAGATACCGTACAAGCACGACGATGTTAAACTCTGTGTTTGTAGCCTTTCTCACATAGGTGTAAAACAAGTGAGTGACAGTCGAGGGCTGGTGGAGTCTAGGAGTTCTCGCAGCTACTGGTTGCGGGATCGGGTCTGTACACGATGTGTAGATCAAATCTTCTAGTGGAACCTTCCTGAAGAAGGAAGAAGGGGAGACGTAGGACATTGATGTCCGAACTTCCATAAACAAATAGCTGTGTATTGTATTCTGTTATTTATTCCGCACTTGCATTTATTTAGCACGCACGCATACATCATTGCACACACCATCAGTCGAACAGATTTCTGTTTAACAGAAATCTGTTTGCATCGAGTTTTAAAAATCAGGATTCATTTCTGGTGTTTTCCTCATGTTTTTAGTACATACCAGATCTGTCTCCGGTGCTCTGTTTTATGTTCAAGAACCCGAGGTATTGCACCTCAATATAGCAGCGCAAAATTTTTTAATTATCAGTAGCAGCGCTCGCTTTGCATTAATTTCCTATCCTTCGGTCCTAACACGTGGTATCAGAGCAGGTTGTTCTTGAACGAGCATTTATTTTAAAAAAACAAAATTTATTTTTGTGCTTTGTTAGTTATGCGGAATTTCAGCTGGTGCTTCATTTTTTTTTAAAAATTATTTTATCTTTTATTATAATAGATAGGGAGAGTTATTATTAATCTTTCTATGCATATATAAGCTAAAGCAGAAGCACACTTTCAGCTATTTCAAAATCATATCATTCATGCATACGGTTCTTCCCAAAATTCTTTTAATTTCCAAATTTGCAAAATTCCTGCTGTCACGGTTTTTGGTGTGATAGTGTAGGGAGAGCTTTATTTAAAATATACCGGGAAGACCAGATTTCTACCTCTTTTTGATTCCCACAAAAAGGGAGATAATTGTTTGAACATGCATTTGTTATTTGAGGTTTTGTGTAAATCAAAAAGGGAGAGATTGTTGGATCTGGATAACAGATCCAGATCTGAGTTTTGAATTACACAAAACCTGTTATTGTGTTTCTAACGTTTCTACTAAGTGTGCAGATGTTAGCTGGAAATACAACAAGAGAAGTTGAATAAGATACCGTAGTAGAACAAGAGTTGAAAAGAGTAAAACGCGATTTCGGAGGCCTAAATGAAGGAATTTGGCCGAAAAGCAGCTTAGATCATCAAACAAAGTTTTATGAGTTGTGCTCGTTGGATCGTTCCGGTGGGAGTAGCACTGGTCTCATGCGTAAATATGCAAGTTGGTCAGATGGATCAGCTGGAGCAACTAAACCAGCTGGTGCGCAAAGATGGATCAGCTGGAGAAAAGATAAAGATCACAGCTGGTTTGGTTTATCACTTATGTTAGAGTAGATGCCCAACTAGGCAACTTGTGGCGTGTGGGTTTATAGACTCTTGTATATGACAATCTTTATATATGATATTTGCTTTTATTTATGGCGTTCTTTACTTTCATTGTGTTGTATGATGATTAACAATTGCGTTGAGTAAAGACCTAGAATGCACTATAGTGTATGTTAGATGTGATAGTGGGTATGACGGCTATCATGAAACACATCTAATAGTCAATGTGTATTCTGAATTAGTTCCTAGTCGATTGGGCCGTCAAAATGAGGATAAGGCCGCCCGAGCTCGAGACTAGTATCTGCGATGCGAAGTACCATGTTTCATTGGTAGGGAACATTGTGATGTTCTGAGCATGCAGATAGATAGTGACCTGGTGATCTATCGAACTACCCTCGTTCGGACTTTCCAAGTGGTTACCATTTGTCGAGTGGATAAGTCCGAGGTCTTGGTTGTACTGATTAGTCCTCACGACTCGAACGACATTGAGGCTCTACATGATAGGCGCCTCACTTTGACCCGTTTGCCGACTCACTTGGGATCGTTAGGCGGCGGGATTGGGTGAGGTCCCGATGCATGTAGGAGTCGATGCATCGTTGTCGAGGATTCACTGCTCGCAGACATGCGTGGATATCCTATGCTATCTGAGGGGATAATAGTGTATAAATCTCTGGCCAGAGTACTAGAAGTGTTTTAGGTAAATGGGATTACCTAGTTACACTCGTGATGTCACTATTAGATCTCCAAGATGTATGCATAGCTATCGGATCTTTAGCGACTCTCAATTTACCAATGGTCGTTGATCTAATCGTGATATATGGATTGAAAGGACCGTACTGTACGCTAACCACGACCAACTGGTTCTTGCAGGCACTATCAGTGATTCCTAGGGGATCATGGGGCGATGTTGCTAGACGCTCTTACCATGATCCGATGGGCAAGTCCGAAATTGTGATTCCGGAGCCACAATGGTTGTGGGCCCACGGCTAGCTGTATCCCTGAACCATTGAGGGTCACACAAGTACTGGATTCGAGATTCCCGCACGGATACTGAGCTCAATGTGTTGAGCGTAGGAGGAGGATTTTTGGAAGTTCGACTTCCTAAAAGTCAACAGGGATCAAATCGTGATTTCCCGCTGTTGAGGGGCAAAACGGTCATTTTGCCATTTAGGGTTTGATGATCTGAAAAATTGTTTTTCACATCATAATATTCAGTTTTGGAAACTGAGTCGATCTGTCCAATCTGATCGGCGATCGGAGTTGTAATGAAGTCGTAGTGATGGATATCGTCATTTGGACCCGGGCCCGTTGGGCCGGTCCAAGTCCACCATTAATCTACTTAAAGTAGACAAGGGCTTCATTAGTAACAACAATACACTTGTAACAACTCTAACCCTAAACCTAAAGCTCTCGACCGCCTCTCCATCCTCTCCAAGCCGCCGCCGCCGCCGTGCCCACCACGCGCCGCCGCCGCCGCCCCTCGCCGGAGTTGCTTCGGCCAAATTTTCGAGGAGAATCCGTCCACGCTGATCTCGTCAGGCCTTCTAGTGCAGGCTGACGAAGGAGTCTCCCTTCCGGTCGTGAACCTGATTGACGAATCTACAGCCGCCTACCGTGAAGACCCGGTCTTCTTGTAATTCCGTTTGGAGCCAGGCGCAAGTCGCCAGCAAGGTAACTGACTAAACGCCCTATGAATGGTTCATAGTTTGTAGAAATTTTAATTGTATTGAACGTTTCCCGGCCTAATTTTATTCTTCCGCTGCCTCGCCGGGAGACGGGATCCGGATCCGCCACGGTTCCCCAACAGTGGTATCAGAGCCAAGGCTCGGATCCTTCAATACAATTGTTGCCATATTGCATCTAACTCGTTTTTCAGATTTGAAATCGATCAAAACAAAAAAAAATTGTTTGAAGCATGCTGCCGGCCGCCGCCGTGTGTGGCGGCGACCAACCATCGCGCGCGCGCTATGGCACGCGCGACACCATCGCGCATTGGCCGCACGATGGACAGGTTTGTGTTGCGCGCTGGCCGCACGAATAGCAGCAGGCTGGCCGACCATGGCCAGCGGTCATGCGCAAAACGTTGCGCAACATAAGGCCGGCCGAAGTGCTTGCTGGACGCCGCACTTGTTGCGACACGCGTGCGGCCATGCGCCGCACGCGATGCTGGCCGGACGATGCTACTGCATTCGCCACTGTCGTGCGCAAATTTGTTGGGAGGTGCCGCGCTTGGCGCGGCGGCGTGCGGCGGCCGCCGCCGTCCGGAGATCTTCCGACAGCGATGCGACGGCTGATTTCTTCTAGGTTTTAGTTCGGGCCTGTCCCGGGTTAGTTGAATCCGCATGTTGCATGTTTTAAATTTGATTTAAATAAATGCATGAGACCAAAGTTTTTCAAAAATAAAATCCCTCGTTTTAAATATGATTTAAAACTAATATTAAGATAAATGTTTATTCGATAAACTAAAGGGAATTTAAATTTGTTTAAATTATCTCTACCTTCCATCAACAATGGGTGTACGTCGATGCTACCCGTATACATGGCCCGGCTCATATTATTGAGGGGGTCATGTATGCCGGAAAGCTGTCCACGCCATTGACAATTGTTGTGAGTTCGGTTGGAACTCCCTTTAACGTTGGCTAATATTATTGGGGACGTTAAGGGGATCGTCCTTCACGACTCAACATTGATGGGTCATCTTGACACGTGATAGTAAACGGCGTCATATTATTGGGCCCTTACTGGACGTGAGGTGAATACATGGAGGTTGCACCGGTTGCAATCGGAAACTACCTTTTGGGGTCATGGATGGCTGATATTATTTGGATCCATGATCGCTTGATTGGGCTCCATGTACCCACTAAAGAAACTTGCTTTCTCGATTTCATTAGAGGGTAGTGAAATCGTTAAAATAGTGGGAGGGTAATTCATAAAACTTAACGACCTTGTTTTATGTCTTAGCGATTGTTTTATATATAGTTAGTGATGATTGTCTGTTTTATTTTCAGTATAACTGCGTTAATAATGTCTTCGTTTAAAAACCCACTCGCTGCTATACTGGATAGCAACAAGTTCACCGGTCTGAACTACCAAGACTGGCTCCGCAACCTCAACCTTGTGTTGGCTTCGGAGAAACTTATTTATACGATAGAGAAGTGCCCTCCGAAGGAAGCCCCTGCCGATATCAGCCCTGAGGAGCTGGTTACGCTTAAACAATGGTGGGACGACGAGCTTAAGCCTTGATGCTATGTGATGGCATCGATGTATAACGAAATGCAACGGCGCTTTGAGAAGACAAAGTATGCTGCTGACATACTCTTTCATCTCAAAGAACTGTATGGGGAGAACTCTCGACATGAGAGGTTCACGGCTGTCAAGGAGCTTATGACGAGCCGCATGCGTGATGGGACTTCGGTCCGCGAGCATGGGGTTCGTATGATTGGGCTCGTTGAAAAGCTGTCGGGCCTTGATATCACACTTCCACACGAGCTGTCTGTGGACGTGCTTATCCTCTCACTGCCTGCTGCATTCGACCCCTTTGTGGTCAACTTCAACATGGACAAGCTGGCAGCCACCCTTGAAGAGGTGGTTAACATGCTTGTAGTGTTCGAAGGAACCATAAAGAAGGACAAGCCCGTCCTCCTCATGGGCTCTTCTTCCTCGGCGAAGAAAGGGCCCAGACGTAAGAGGAAGAAGCGTTCTGCCCCTGCGATGGAGGAAAAGCCCACCAAGAAGCCAAAGGAAAAGGCTTCCAAGCCGAACAAGTCTGAGGATTTTTGCCACCACTGCCACAAGCCTGGGCATTGGAGGAGGAACTGCAAGGAGTACCTCGAGCAGTTGCGAACTGTGAAAGGTATATTCTATATCGAAATAAATATGTCTCTTAGTTCGACTTCTTGGGTACTTGATACCGGATGTGGATCTCATATCTGCAATGATTTGCAGGTGATGACAAGAAGCCGACGTCGTAGAGAGGGTGAGACCCACTTGAGGCTTGGCAATGGAGCAAGAGTTGCTGCAGTAGCTATAGGAGATGTTTACTTATTTCTGTCTTCTGATTTTAAGTTGTTATTGAGAAACGTTTTGTTTGTTCCTGAATTAATAAAGAACATTATTTCTGTTTCTATGCTTGAAAGTGATGGATATTCTTGTATGTTTGCTAATTCGATTTGCAATATTTACAAGAATGAATGTTTAATTGGAATTGGGGAACGCGAAAACGATTTGTACACCTTAAAATTAAAAGACGTTCCAACTCGCGATGTCGAAGCACATACAACAACGATTAAAAGGAAACACGATAACTTGAACCCAGCACAACTTTGGCACGCTATGCTAGGTCATATTTCTCTAAGTAGGATGAACAAGTTAGTTAGGAGTGACATGTTTGATCTGTCAGACATTAACTCCCTACCGACTTGTGAGTCTTGTCTTAAGGGAAAGATGATTAAGCAACCCTTCAAGGCCAAGGATGAGCATGCTCAAGTCCTATTGGATTTGATCCATACTGATGTGTGTGGCCCGTTTAGTATTGGTACTAAATACGGTCACACATACTTCATCACCTTTACCGACGATCACTCTAGGTATGGGTACTTTTACTTAATGAAGCACAAGTCTGAATCCTTTGAAAGGTTCAAAGAATTCAAGGCTGAAGTAGAAAATCAATTAGGCAAAAGTATTAAAGCACTTCGATCCGATCGAGGTGGTGAATACTTGAGTGCTGAATTTCAAGACTATCTGAAAGAGAATGGGATTCTCGCACAGTGGACCCCTCCGGCCACACCACAGCTCAATGGTGTAGCGGAGCGTCGTAATCGGACCTTGTTGGACATGGTCCGATCTATGATGAGCTTCACTGAACTTCCCACCTCGTTTTGGGGCTATGCGATCGAAACGGCGGTAATGTTGTTGAACAATGTCCACACCAAGGCAGTGGATAAGACTCCATATGAGATATGGATGGGCAAACCACCCAAGTACTCATTTATGAGGATTTGGGGATGTCCTGCTTACGTGAAGCAGACAGTGGGAGATAAGCTGGATACGAGATCCATCTTATGCTACTTCATTGGGTATCCAAAGAATTCCATTGGATACTACTTCTACTATCCCAGCGAAACAAAAGTGTTTGTTTCTAGGAATGCCACCTTTATGGAAAGGGAATTTCTACTTGATAGAAAAGG
>KQ987334.1:21936-34043 GCA_001598015.1 Dorcoceras hygrometricum
GATAGAACTCAAAACGAATATCATCTGCTGAATCTTCATCTGCTGTAGCTCTCCAAGAAGGTATCTGCTGAACTGAAACTGTTCATACCAACGACGTCGTTCCACCTTATCAAGACGCCGTCGTTTAGCACTCCTCCAACTAATCAACTGCTGATCTCTTCATGAAAAACTCCAACTGATAAAATAGCACTAGTTGAATATCAATCCATTTTGTCTTTTTGTTATCACCAAAACTTAATAAATATTGTTCTAACAGTCGGCAAAACCTCAACCTCCTCCTCCTCATCACGGCTACTACGAGTACGACTAGGAGCACTACGCCGATCCTCATTCTGCCTTTCCGACTCCTGAAACTTCCCCCTACCTCTAGCTCTATGTCTAGGCGGCATCTACGAAGGCACTAAACAGGAAGCAACAGAGAACAGATACAGTATAGATATCACAACAATATGCAGCACATAATCACATAGTCAAGCACATGCAACACAGAAGGGCACTAAACAGGACTAAGGCAACAGAGAACAGATAGCAGCATAGATATCACAAACAATATGCAGCACATAATCACATAGTCAAGCACATGCAACACACGACACTGTGCCTAGGCTCAAGTGTAATCAAAGAAATCGAGCTTATCCCAGCTTAAGCTCTGATACCAAAAATGTCAGGCCTCATACTCACATCAGAGACAAAACACGCGCGGAAGCTACTAAAAAGCGGGTAAATTTTATTTTATTTTTTTGCTTTGGGCCTGACGGTTTAACATGATATAATTTAAAATACGGAAATACTCAAAGTACAATCCCAGTTTACAAAACCAACCAAACAAGGCTGCAAGCCCACAACATACAGTACATCATAAACATGTATCAGATGCCAGGTAACAACCACAACTGAAAGTAATAGAATACACTAAAGGCATAGGGCATCCCCTGGCTAACTGTACTGATACATATAGATATGCTATACGCTACTGGGATACTCTAACCACCACCTGGGGCACCTCCAGCCGGGTTGGCTCCACGACCAGCTGGATAACCTGAACAACAAAACAGGCAAGGAAAACAAACCAAGCCTCAGAGGGACATGGGGTCAAACCCCAGTACGGAGAGCAACTGAAACAGCTAAAGGAAAGCATAAGATACAATGCAGATGCTATGCATGAGACACTAAGCAATCGCTGAAGGCTACAATCGAAGAGGGAGCCAAGGAACTCAAACATAGCTCCAGAGAATCTGAACAAACGGTGGCCACTTGTGTGTGTTCAAAGTGTGGTAATGAGCCACTCGCCTTGACACCACACCCGAATACCAGATGCATCAAACATCTCAACCTGCCGTTGCACAACTCATGAACTGTGGTAGTTAACCACTCGGAGCATGAGGTCTAATAGATCCCAGCAGGGAGATGAGAGTGCGGTATCGCCGCTCGCCCTCGCATCCTGGTAAGAAACAACAGCACAATACAATAAGATACAAGGCACAATAAGGCTGAGATCTGAAATGCAAGTGATATAATGCGTGTATGCATATAACATCAGGCAGTAAACACTGGCAGCAATACAAGAAACAACAATCAGCCATCACTGCATTTACCCACGCCAAATCTCACGCTGTAACAAGTTCAACCCGTACCTTAATTTTGTGCAACGGTTACCACAACAAGGGACCCGAGAGATCTGATTAAAACCTGCTAAAAACACAACGTACAAAGCATAATTCTCACAAGACACAGGCGCAGAACTCACGACTATCACTGGCTGGGAGCAACAGCTCAACCAGTAACCCATCCAACCAATACAACTTATCAGGAAGCTTAAATCAAGGCTAGGAACAAGATCTCATCAAATTAAACGAATTTCTACCTGAACTACGAAATGCACTATAACGCCAGAAATTATTTATGTCGTGATTAAGGAAATTGGAAATTCCGGACGTTAGTTTTGATGAAGTCTGGTCGTCTGCCGATGAGGTGAAATCTGGTTGAGATTCGAAGTGAATTAATAGGAGGAATCTGTTTGTCTAAGTGTTTAGAAGAGAAACGCTGTCGTTTTGGTGAAGTCTGGTACGTGCCTAAGTTATCGCAACTATTTGATAAAACGTGGTCGTTTTGGCGAAAGCTGGTAGAATCTTACCAGTCGTTGCTAGCATGTTGTTGTTTTACGAAGACCAGTAATAACGTTAAATCTGGGAATCCAGACGTCAACGTTAGTCAACCATATGATTAAGAGTGATCACTGGTTTTAGTTGAGCGACGTCGCTTCGCTACTCAGTCGATGCGCGTAATTTGATTTCCAGACGTCAACGCCAGTCAACTTACTGTAGCTTGCAGCTGGTTTGCGAGAGAGTTAGCGACTGGATTTGATGACGTCAGTTATGCGATGTCGTTTGAATTAGTTGGAACGCAGCGTTTTGATGCAACGACTGATTGTCCAGCTTTTGGATTTGAAACCAGTCGATGGTTTGTGTATCTGCTGGTTTGACCAGTCGTGGGAGCAACGCGACGTCGTTTTGATATTGAAAAACAGCGACTGGTTGTTATTCTTAGTTATGACAACTGATTTTAAAAGCTGGTTATGTTGCGACTGGTTGGTTGTGAAAGCTGGTTTTGTTGCGACTGGATATTTCAACAACTGAATATAGCTACTGCTTCCAGTCATGAGAATTGTTAGCATCAGTCGCGAGAATTGCTCTGTATCACGAAGAACAGTTGATAAGCTATAAGCACTGATCGAAGAAGCTGGGTTTCGAAGCGGTGGGAGTTTATCCTATATTTATAGATAAATACTCAGCATGACACCTGGAATTTGAATTGAACACATTGGAAATGCTGCAGAAAAGCTGAGATCTTCTCCTATAAATAGGATTGAATTAGAAATCCTTGTAACTCTTGCTACAGACTTCAGGATTTGACTCTGTGAGTTACTGGGAACAATTGCAAGAAATCCGAAGCAATATTAGAAGAAGATTAACGAAGGTATAATTTGACAATGCGAGTCAGGGATTATATTACTCAGGAATGATATTTCTTGAGTTATCTCGATGAAATCACATACTATGTAGTTTCTGTTCTTGATTTAGAACTGGAGTTTTGTGTGTCGATCCATCACAGGTAGTGGATCTTTTATATTTGCATGAAATTGCATCACACGAAGAGAATATGAATTGATTCTAATGCCCAGGATTGAGATGACCTGATTTTCGAAGTTGGAGTTAACTTCGATAGATGGATATCCATGTCAAGATCGTATACGAATCTTGATGGCGTTGATGTGAAATGGAATCAATTCTGGAACGAAGAATTGAGATAGATTCATTGCATTTTAGCATTGATATATGTTTTATGCAATTATTTACTTGATTTCGTATACCTGTTGATTATACTGAGATGATTCTCACCGGAGTTTATCCGGCTGTTGTTTTGTTTTGTATGTGTGCATGGCAACAGGTATGCGAGAGCTAAATTGATTTGGGCAGGGGTAGTGAGAGCTGACTACCTAGACGAAGAGAAACAATGAAGAAGAACTTCAAGAGATCTGCTGCTAGTTTAGCCTTTGGAATAGTTAGCGTTAGCGTGAAATCTGATTTTGCTGCTGCTGGTCAGCTCTAGTATTAGCAAACCTGTTATGTACTAACTGTTGTACTGGTTGGTTCTGTTTATAAATAAATAGTTCTTGAAGCACGAACATAGTTCTGTATTATTACCAAGGACCAGCTTTTGGGACCAACTTGTAAAAAAAATTTCCAGATTTTGCTACTTAAACTCGAGGTTAAATTAAACTCTAATTAAACACCCATAAGATGAGATTAGAAGATTAATTATGAGCAGAGAGCCTCACAACAGGTGGTATCAGAGCCCACTAAACCATTAAGTTATGAAACTAGATGAGTGGGGTAGATGGAGTCTTCTTGATTGATTCATTGCATGCTTGCATCGTATATGTCTTACTGTTTCGAATTTATATCACTTGATTTCTGTGACTAAATGGTAAGAGTATACCGAAGAATTATGCAAGTTATATGCTATTCGAAGTGATTTGTAGCATGTATTGAATGAAGTATGAATCATAACTCGGTCTCGTGAGAAGTAGCACATTGATGTGTGCTAATCAGAGGAGGGCCTGAGATTTGTTACTTATATGATGATGAATTATGAACAAATCTCTCTGATTTTTAGATATGCCTCCTCGAAGAACAACTACCTGGTAGACTGGAACATTTTCGCGAACAGAACAGGGTAGTACATCGACTGATGTATTGAATGCAGCTGCAACCCCGATGGAAACATTGTTGAAACTATTTCAGTCTTTTAAACCACCAACCTTGATAGGAACATAAAATGCAATAGATTGTGAGAATTGGTGACATAGAACAGTTATTTGAAGCACTAGATTATACCGATGATCGTCGGGTGAAATTGATAGTACACCAGTTGCATGGTCTTGGTAAAAGTTGGTGGATAGCAGCAAAGAAGGCACTTGAAAATCAAGGTACTGTGATTACTTGGGCAGTATTTAGAACAGCCTTCTATCAAATATTCTTTCCCATCTCTTATCGAAAGGACAAAGGAGCAGAATTTGCAAACTTGAAACAGGGTCAATTGAATATCGAAGAATACGTTGCCAAATTCACCAGTTTGCTCAAATTCGCTCCACATGTTGCTATCAGTGATGAAGCGCAAGCCGACCAGTTTATCAATGGCTTGAATCCCGACGTGTTCACTTTGGTGAATACAGGACGACCAAATACTTTTGCCGATAAATTGAATCACGCAAAAAGAGCAGAAGCTGTATTGCTAAGGCAACGAAGAGCACAATTTGTACCATCAACAGCCAAATCAACACAAGAGAACCCACAGATTCTGCCACCCCCTCGATTTGATACTGGAAGCAGCGGTAGTGGAAAGAAAATTTTCTTTAAAGGGAAAGGAAAACAATTCAAGCGTTCAGGTACCGGTAGCTCCTCCAGTTCAAGTGAATCCAAACAACTGGGAGCTGGACAGAAATCTGGTGATTACTGTACCAAGTGAAATACTTTGAGCTTGCGCCTGAAATTACTTTGAAGATCAGCACTTACATCCATCATCGTTGTTAAGAACTTCGACTGGAAAAACGCTTAGAAGAATTCATCTGCTGAAATGCGTACGCGTTTTTCCATCTGCTGATTCCTTTAGCAATAAAACGATGTCGTGTCAACTTATTCAAGTGACGCCGTTTTGCTATCTTCGAAATACATCTGCTGAATAACAACATGTAGCGCATCTGCTGAAATAATACTTCTGCTGAAAACTCTAAGCCAATACGCTGTCGTTCCAACTAAATCAAACGCTGTCGTATCGCAATCTTCAACAAATAGACTAAGCAACTGCTGAACTACTTCAACAAAGTATCTGCTGAACATTTCTTCTGCTGAAACGAAACAGTGCATCCCACGACGTCGTTACAACTTATCAAAACGCTGTCGTTTACACTTCTTAGCAAAACACGATAGAACTCAAATCGAATACCATCTGCTGAATCTTCACGAATAACTGCTGTAGCTCTTCAAGAAGGTATCTGCTGAACTGTAACTGTGCATACCAACGACGTCGTTCCACCTTATCAAGACGCCGTCGTTTAGCACTGCTCCAACTAATCAACTGCTGATCTCTTCATGAAAACTCCAACTGATAAAATAGCACTTGTTGAAAGCGACAACTGATCGATCAATCCATTTTGTCTTTTTGTTATCACCAAAACTTAATAAATATTGTTCTAACAATTTCCCCCTTTTTGGTGATGACAAAACTTCAGCAGCCGAGACAAAAGATATGCAAAAATAAATTGCACACTATCTGCTGGAAAACACATTTTATTAACCAACAAAAATTGTACATTGGATGTGTACAAGAATTATCAGCAAATAAGAAAATCTAATCTTTTCTCCTTCTCTTCAAAGACTTTGCCTCTCTTCTTCTTCGTTCCCTGTCTCTCTCTGCTGCCTCTTGACTCTCTCTGTTAGCAGCATCAGCATTGAGAACTGTTTGAACAATTCGCCGCTGAGCCATTTGAACTCTTTGCTCAAAAGATGGAGTTACTGCACTGCCTGTAATTTGAGTAGCAGAGGCTGTTGAGGTCCTCGGCTGCCTCTTTCCCCCTTTTTGTCAGCACTGCCCCTATGAATATAATCAACAAGCTCACTGAGCTGGGCATGAATAACATTATGATTCTCCTGTGCCTGACTTTGGAATTCAAATAACTGGTGGGAATGGGCTTCCTTGGTTGCCTCAGCATCCTTCTGAAAATCATTTAAGCGCTTGGCCATGATGTCCACCTTCGCATGAACAGCATCGACTTCCTTACGAACATCCGCTAGTCCTTGAAATATAGTAGCATTCTGAGTGAGGACAGTTTTGCGAAATTCGTTGAAGAGAATTGTCTGGACATCATCCAAAGTGCGACTCTCCTGACGTGCTTCCTGAGATAGAGATTTGAACACTGCAGCTTGATCACTCAGGGAGTCACGCACACTTTGCTCAATCTTATGCAGCTTCGAAGAGATATTGCTTTGAGACTCAAAAAGCTGTTCTGAGAGAGTAGCTTGAAAATCAGCAAACAAAGCAGAGAGATCCTGAGAGATAGGAAGTCGGGAAGACGCAGTCGCATCAACATCTGTATGATCAAAACGGAGAGAAGAACTGCTGGATGAAGAAGAAGACTGCTGCTGCTCCAATGCTAACTGTACACGAGGAGCAACTGAAAAAGAATCCTCAAAACACTGTACGCCGCGCAAAACTGTCTTCTCTAAAGCAATAGTTAGAAAGAAACTCTGTAATGGGGTAGATTGAGTCTTCTTGATTGATTCATTGCATGCTTGCATGGTATATGTCTTACTGTTATGAATTTATACCACTTGATTTCTGTGAACAAATGGTAAGAGTATACCGAAGAGTTATGAGAATTACATGCTTTTGAAGTGATTAGCATGTAGTGCATGAAGTATGAATCAGAACTCGATCTCTTGAGAAGTAGCACCTTGAGGTGTGCTAATCAGAGGAGGGACTAAGATTTGTTATTGATATGATGAAGAATTGTGAACACATCTCTGTGATTTTTAGATAAGCCTCCTCGAAGAACAACTGCCCGGCAAACAGGAAATATTCCGCGAACAGAGCAGGGTAGTACATCGACTGAGACTATGAATGCAGCTGCTACCCTGATGGAAACCTTGCTAAAACGATTTCAGTCTTTTAAACCACCAACTTTGACAGGGACAGAAAATGCCATAGACTGTGAGAACTGGTTGGAAGACATTGAACAGTTATTGATGGTCCCGGAAATAGGATCACTAAGCAAACAGGAGTTCAGAAGGGGGGGTTGAATGAACTCCTTTTGATTTTTCTATTTCAAAGTTCTTTTAAAATGTTTGGATCTCAGTTATAAGCAAACTTCTCAGCCAACAAATATGTGCGGAAATAGGCCGATTGGTTTGTGAACAAAGAACTAAGCGCAACACAAAATAAATGCGTAAATAAGAGATTGAGTCGAGAGTTTGTTTCTGGAAGTTCGGATATAAATATCCTACGTCTCCCCTTCTTCCTCCTCGGAAGGTAGCACTAAAAGACTTTGATGCGTGTAGCCTTTCTACAAACACCCGCTCCCGTAACCCGCAGCTACGAGAACTCCTAGCGCTTTACAACACAACTTGACGCAGACTTCGCTGCTGGTTTACAATGTTTTGAACGTTTTACGAACTTCTTAAAAGACAGTTCGTTTACAGACTCTATCAAATATATCAATGAGAACACGAATCAAGAGACTGTAAATATCTTCTGGTATCAACAATCGCGTTTCATCGAGCACCTGCTGAATGATCAAATCCACCGCATCAGCAGATGAGCACCTGGGCTCCTCAATATCCAACTGCTCTGCCACCTGCTGAATGGGAACAGCCTCTTCAGCCACGGCCACCATCTCCAAGGAAGAAATAGAAGAAATAGATTTCTTCTTTGAAGTCCGCTTTTTCTTGGGTACTGCTGCTTCAATATCAGCAGCAGTTCTCTTCTTTGAAACAGCCTTCTTCTTCGCTGCCTCTTTGATCTCCTCAGCACCATCCCTATCATTTATAGAAACAAAACGAAGCACTGTCTTCTTTGAAAGAATCTTTGAGGCTGGAAACGCAGAAGCCTCACCCAACTCCACAGTAGGAAAGGTCGCCAACAACAAACTAATCTGAATCGCAAACCCTTTAGCGTGCTTCGACTTCGCAGCCACCATCTTCTTCAGAATACCAAACAAAAACTTCGCCCAATTCATCTTTACACCACAAACCACCACCGTCATTAAAGAAAACTTCTCAACAGTAATGGCGTTGAAAGATCCGGCTTTCACAGAAATTGCTTTCGCCACAATGTCGCAGAGAAGGCGATAGGGCATCTTCATCTGATTTTTCCTTCCAGATAAATTGATCTGCTCACCAGACAACGACACTATGCTCCTTGCATCAAAGATTGCATCCTTCAGCATCTCAGACAAATCCCCCAAACCATCTACTGGCAACTCAAACGACTCTGCAAAAAGCTTCTCAGAAATCTTCACTATCTGACCACCAACAGTACTGAAAACTACCCCATTACGAACAGATGCATTCTCGAAGAAATCAACCAGAGCATCTTCATACACTACGGCAGGGCAGCCCAGAAATCCTCTAAGGCCGGAGGCCATAAGAGCTTCAAACATTGATACCATTCCGGGGTCATCCATGCCAAGAACTGAGTCGAAATCCACGTGTTGAGCATTTGAGTAGAGTGAGGACGCCATTTCGATTGTAGATCGTCGAAGAGAGTGCCTGTAAAAATCTTTGCAAGGAAAAGATATACGCAAAAGAGAATACGATAGAGCAAATAAGCAATGTAAAAGACAATGAACAGTTAGCGCGTAGAATATAAGGAATACGAAAAGTTTTTGAAGAGAGAGAATGTTGATGTGACTGTTTGCATGGATAGACACGTGTCAACCATCCGTTAGCGCGTACTGTTTTGAAAAAGATTTGAAAATTTTCAAAAACTTTAGATCGTACGGTGAAAATCATTTTCAAATATTTTAATCAAATAAAACACAGAAAAAGATAACTTCGCGCCAAAGGTTTAATAGCCACATCTGCTGATACAGTAAGTGTAAAAACACTACTGCTGATTTTGATATTGCGCTGAGGGTGGCAAGTGCTGATATCTTATAAGCATCAGCAGTATACACGCAACTGCTGATTATTTCCAGCAGCAACATGTTCTGCTGACTTCATACTTATTAAATCAGCACCTGATTCCCCCTACGACTATTATACTCCAAACGCATGAAAAACTTATTTCAGCAGGTAGGCTAGTCGTTCCCCCTGAACAACAAACCTGCTGCTGATTTAAGCTATGGCTTATCAACCTGTAAAAGCGTTAGTGCACAAACGATTTAAGGCAATTCAAGAAGACCTAAAGAGTTTCTAAAGTAAGAAAACTTAGCGTCCGGCAGAGGCTTTGTGAAAATGTCAGCTACTTGCTGCTCAGTTGACACATACTCCAGCCGAACGTCCTTCTTAAGCACGTGGTCTCTAATGAAGTGATGCCTTATGTCGATATGCTTGGTTCGTGAATGCAGCACATGGTTCTGAGTGATGGCAATCGCACTTGTTTTGTCACAGAGAATAGGAGCTTCAGAAGCATCAATGCCATAATCCTTCAGTTGGTGTTGAATCCACAGGATTTGTGCGCAACAACTACCAGCAGCAAGATATTCTGCTTCAGCAGTTGATGTGGCAATTGATGTTTGCTTCTTACTGAACCACGAGATCAATCGATCCCCTAAGAATTGACATGTACCACTCGTGCTCTTGCGATCAATCCTGCAACCTGCGTAATCTGCATCACTATACCCAATTAAATTAAAGCCTGAGTCTTTGGGATACCAAAGACCCACGTTGGAAGTACCCTTTAAATATTTAAGAATTCGCTTGACAGCAATATAGTGTGATTGCTTTGGCTCTGCTTGGAATCTAGCACACATACAGACAGCAAACATGATGTCTGGTCTGCTAGCAGTCAAATAAAGCAAAGAGCCTATAATTCCACGATACAAGGATACCTCTATGGCAGTTCCAGCTTCATCTTTGTCCATCTTTATCGTGGAGCTCATGGGAGTAGCTGCTGCTGAACTATTTTCCATTCCAAACTTTTTCAGCAGTTCTTTGGTATATTGGCCTGGTTAATGAATATGCCATTCTCCAACTGGCGCACTTGTAAGCCCAAGAAGAAAGTCAGCTCCCCCATCATACTCATTTCAAATTTGTCCTGCATCAACTTGGAAAATTTCTTGCACAATTTGGGGTTAGATGATCCAAAAATGATATCATCAACATATATTTGAACAAGTAAAACATGATCATCCTTAACAAATTTAAACAAAGTTTTATCAACTGTGCCTATAGTAAATTGATGTTCTAGCAGGAAATTCGTGAGTGTATCATACCAAGCTCTGGGTGCTTGTTTCAACCCATACAGAGCTTTATCCAGTTTGTAAACAAACTCAGGATTTGTATGATCAACGAAGCCAGGAGGTTGTGCAACATACACTTCCTCTGTCAAGATGCCATTAAGAAAAGCACTCTTGACATCCATCTGAAAGACTTTGAAGTCTTTGTATGCAGCATATGCAAGAAACATGCGTATGGCTTCTAGTCTAGCTACTGGAGCAAATGTTTCATCAAAATCTATTCCTTCCATTTGCCTAAAGCCTTGTGCTACCAGTCTAGCTTTATTTCTAGTTACTATTCCATCTTCATTCAGCTTGTTTCTAAAGACCCAACGAGTTCCTATAACTGAATGATTCTTAGGTCTAGGTACAAGTTGCCATACTTTATTTCGTGCAAATTGATTTAATTCTTCCTGCATGGCTTCTATCCAGCTGGGGTAAGCTAAAGCTTCATCTATTATCTTAGGTTCTATATGCGAGATGAATGCAGCATCAAAATGTTCATATTGAGATAGCTGGCCTCTAGTGCGAACAGGGGATTCAAAATTACCTATGACTTGTTCAGGTGGATGATTTCTATTCCACCGAAGATCAAGTCCAATGGGATTTGATTGATGTTGTTCCCCCTGCGTTGCTGGATGATTTGCAATTGTTGGATCAGCAGACGCCAATTGATTTGAATCGCTAGCTTGTGCGTCTGCTTCCTGCTAGTTGAAATTGCTCGCTGCTGGTACATCAGCAGGTAGCCTTGATGCTTGATGAGTATCTCTCGCTACTGATTGATCAGCAGGAGATACTACTTGACAATTACGTGCAACTGGTTGTTCAGCAGGTGAACTTGATATGAATTGGGAATTGCTTCCTGCTGATTGACCAGTCAATGGTTGAGCGTCGTCTGCTGGTATATTGCTTTGATGCTTCGACGCTTCTTCTCCAGCAGCTGGTGCTCTTGTAATTCGATCCTGCTGATCCAAGTTAGTTAAATCGATAACAACTGGATTACCTGCTGGATCTTGTTGAACATTGATGTGCGTTGTGACCACTGCTGGTTGTTCCTCCTCAGCTGATTCTCTTGGTGCCACGTCATCGTCTGAGTCATCAAGACTTGTTGATTCTAAACGTGAGCATAAATCGTGAAGACTTGCAGCTGAGTTGGACTTGAAGCTTGTTTCATCGAAAACCACATGAGCAGTTTCCTCAACATTTAAGCTTCTGCTGTTGAACACTCTATAAGCTTTGCTCACTGCTGAATATCCCAAAAAGATACCTGCATCAGATTTTGGTTCAAAAGCTGTTAGATGCTTTTTGCCATTGTTGTGAATAAAACATTTGCATCCAAACACCCTGAAATAAGAAATGTCAGGCTTCTTGCTATTCCAATTCTCATAGGGCGTTTTATCAACCATCCTATTTATCATTGATCTGTTTTGAGTGTAGCAAGCTGTATTAACTGCTTCTGCCCAAAATTTTTGTGAAATCCCTGAGTAAGCAATCATAGATCTAGCAGCTTCTTTTAAAAGTACGATTTCTCCTCTCAGCTAGGCCATTTTGCTGTAGGAGTTCTAGCTGCTGAAAGCTCATGCTTTACTCCAATGTCATCCAGATAAGAAGA
>KQ987335.1:0-20897 GCA_001598015.1 Dorcoceras hygrometricum
CACTCCAAAATGTTGACTAACACGCGTCACTTCCTCGCTCAATCTCACGCTACGCGCGATGTCTGCCAGCAGCAACTTCAATTCGCACCAAAGCCAGCAGATCTTCATGCGTCACACTGATGTCACCATATCTGCTGATTCCAATTCCACCAGCAGGAGCTACAGTAACTTTGACCAGCGTTGACTTCACCAAAAATCGATATTTTCAACTCTTAAACTAGCTCTACGACGGATAATTCAGCAGGACTTCATTTCTTTCGCAAAATCCTCAAAACACACGTGATTAATCCCAAATCAAAACGATTAATCACTAAACCAAATTCTCAATCCTCACAATCGGTATAATCTAACGCTTCAAATAACTGTTCTATATCTTCTAACCAGTTCTCACAATCCACTACATTTTCGGTTCCTGTCAGTGTTGGCGGTTTAAAGGACTGGAATCGTTTCAAAAGTGTTTCCATCGGAGTTGATGTTGCATTCAATGCATCAGTCGAAGTACTACCTTGCTCTGTTCGCGGAACAGTTCCTGTCTGCCAGGTAGTTGTTCATCGAGGAGGCATATCTAAAAATCAAACAGATTTGTTCATAATTCCTCATCATATCGATAACAAATCTCAGTCCCTCCTCTGATTAGCAAACATGAATGTGCTGCTTCTCAGGAGATCGAGTTCTGATTCATACTTCGTTTAATACATGCTACTATTCAATTCAGATTTCATATAGCATGTAATTCTGGAGTCTGTCTGGCATACTCTTACCATTTAATCACACAATCATGCGATATAAATTCCAAACAGTAAGACATATACCATGAGACATATATAATCAATCATAAATCAATCAAAAGACTCGATCTACCCCTCTCATCTAATTCAATCCAAGAACTTAATGAGCTCTGATACCGCCTGTTGTGAGGATCTCTTCCCAAAATTACTCATCTAATCTTATGGGGCGATTAATTAAACTAGACGAATTTAAACAATGGAATCTGTTTTTTTTTCCAAATCTATATTTTCCCATTTCCCTCGCTGAAATCTGACATGCTTACTTAATATGTTCTCAAAAGTCTGTTCATTTATAAACTAGAGTCTACATTGTCTCAACATATACATGAAATAACAATAAAACATTTTACGTCAAACCAGCATATCAATTCAAAATGAAATAAACATATCGTGCTTCTCAACTAAGAATTGATTCCGTCTCAAATCGATGCCATCAAGATTCGTATCCGATTCTTGACATGGATATCCATCTAACGAAATCACTATGACTTCGAAAATAAGGTCACCTCAGACCTTGGCATTAGAATCAATTCACTTTCTCTTCGTATCATATAATCTCATATCAAATAAAGATCAACTACCTGTGATGGATCGACAAACATAACTTCAAGTTCTACATCAAGAACAACAATTATAAAGTATGTGATTTGGCGGGATAACTCAAGAATTATCATTCTCGAGTATTCAAGTCCCTGACTCTCATGTCGAACTATACCTCGTTTAGCTCTGTTTTTGGATTGCTTCAAATATCAAAGCTGAGACCTTGTCGTAAAGATTCCAGGGAAATTCACAGAATCGAATTCTGATAACCGTAGCAAGGTTACAAGTATTTGAATTCACTCTAATTTATAGGATAAGGTCTCTGTTTTCTGCATAATTCCCCATGCAATCGATATGAATTCCACGTGTCATGCTGAGTAATTACATACCAAAATAGGATATGTACCCACCGCTTGAAACTAGATTCCTGCATCAATCCATATCGTCAAATAGATTTCTCAACTAGCGCTAATATCTATCAGCCGCTGTTCCACATAATCAGACGTTATAGGAGAAGTCTTACAACTGATACCAGCTTTTACTTCCAACGGAATCAGCAGCGACAACCATCAAGCGTCACAATTTTTCTTCACGCATCCAAAACGACACCGCATCAACTAATCAAAACGACGCCGAAGTGATCCAACTGCTGGTGACAGATTCCTCTTGCGAAACAACCAAAAGCTGGTCACGCTAAACAACTTCAAAACGACGACGCAATGGAACACGTCAGCATTACTGCCAACAGCAGACGCAAAGCGTTACACCCAAAACGCTGCGTTCCAACTCGAAACGACGTCGTCTCACCATCAGCGACTGGTCGCACGAAATAATTCAAACGAAGTCGTAAGGAACATGTCATATTCTATGCTAACAGCTGATGAACACTACTCCATTCAAAACGCTGCGTTTTAATTTCAACAAAACGACGTCACTTCTCAACAACAACTGGTTACTCAAACCACCGGCTGGTCACTCGACGAAATCAACTCCTTACAAACACAACCGCTGATCAACGCTGCCAACAGCAGTCAACACCAAAAAGGTTGACCAACACATGTCACTCTCTCGTTAATTCTTGCACCCACGCACTTTCTGCCAGCAGCAACCTCTTTCAAGCGCTACTACCGAATGACGAAACGGCGTCGTACTAACTAATCTAAACGATGATGTTTAACATCCAATACAAAAACAATCGCTGCTAACAGACTTCACCACACTCTAAGGTCTGGAATTTTGAAATCATAAAATCCCTAAATAATTATTCCGACGTTCCCTAAATAATTATTCCGGGCCTTACATGATCTATGCCCTAGATGTTTCCCATGAGTCGAGAGTGGAGTTGAGTGATGTTCCGATTGCTCAAGAGTTCCCAGATGTGTTTCCAGATGAGATTCCTGGATTCCCTCCGAGGCGAGAGATCGACTTCAGTATTGAGTTTGTGCCTGGTACGGCCTCGATTTCTAGTGCTCCGTATCGATTGGCGCCAGTGGAGTTGAAAGAACTCAAGGATCAGTTGAGAGATCTTCTTGAGAAAGGTTTCATTCGATCGAGTATGTCGCCTTGGGGAGCTCCGATTCTGTTTGTGAAGAAGAAAGATGGATCTATGAGGATGTGCGTTGATTTTCGGAAGTTGAACAAAGTGACAGTGAAGAACAAGTATCCGTTGCCGCTCAAGAGTTCCCAGATATGTTTCCAGATGAGATTTCTGGATTCCCTCCGAGGCGAGAGATCGACTTCAGTATTGAGTTGGTGCCTGGTACGGCCTCGATTTCTAGTGCTCCGTATCGATTGGAGCCAGTGGAGTTGAAAGAACTCAACGATCAGTTGAGAGATCTTCTTGAGAAAGGTTTTCATTCGATCGAGTATGTCTCCTTGGGGAGCTCCGATTCTGTTTGTGAAGAAGAAAGATGGATCTATGAGGATGTGCGTTGATTTTCGGAAGTTGAACAAAGTGATAGTGAAGAACAAGTATCCGTTGCTGAGGATTGATGACTTGTTCGACCAGTTGCAAGGATCGGCTGTGTACTCGAAGATTTATTTGCGATCTAGCTATCATCAGTTGCATATTAGAGACGCTGATGTAGCAAAGACAGCATTCCGGACGAGATACGGGCATTATGAGTTTCTTGTGATGCCGTTTGGATTGACGAATGCTCTTGTTGTGTTTATGGATTTGATGAATCACGTCTTTAGTGAGTACATTGATCAATTCGTGATTGTCTTTATAGACGACATCTTGGTTTATTCGAGGAGTTTCAGAGAGCATAAAGAGCACTTGAGACTAGTGTTGCAGAGACTGGGAGACTCACAATAGTATGCCAAGTTCAGCAAGTGTGAATTCTGGCTGGAAAAAGTTATCTTCTTGGGTCATGTGATTTCAGCGCAAGGAATTGCTGTGGATCCTAGTAAGGTCGAAGCAGTTCTTAACTGGGAGCGACCTAGGAATGCTTCCGAGATCCGTAGTTTCTTGGGATTGGCTGGCTATTATAGGCGTTTCATTGAGAAGTTTTCTTTGATAGCCAGGCCGATGACTCAGTTGACCCAGAAGGATAGGAAGTTTGTTTGGACTGATGAGTGTGAGTCGATTTTTCAGATGCTGAAGGAGAAGTTGACTACTGCTCCTATTTTGGCCTTGCCTTTGAGTTCTGGAGGTTTTGTGGTGTGCTTCGATGCTTATCTGAGTGGTTTGGGATGTGTTTTGATGCATAACGGGTACGTGATTGCGTATGCGTCTCGACAGTTGAAGCCTCATGAGACGAGATACCCCGTTCATGATCTTGAGTTGGCTGCGATTGTGTTTGCCTTGAAGATATGGCGACACTACCTTTATGGTGAGGAGTTTGTGGTGTACAGCGACCACAAGAGTTTGAAGTATATCTTCACCCAGTACGATAGGAGGCAACGTCGTTGGATGGAGTTGCTTAAGGATTTTGATTGCGAGATACAGTATCAACCTGGGCGGATGAATTTGGTTGCCGATGCCTTGAGTAGAAAAGCCCTACTTACGATGCTGACATCCTTGAGTATCTCGAGAGTCCACGAGCAGTTGAGTACTTCTGGTTGGCGATTCCAGCCGGGTGATCAGTAATTCATAGTTTCTTCGATTCAGATTTAACCACAGATTGTGATTGACATCAGGGAGACACAGAGGTCTGATCCGTATATCCATGAGTTGAAGATTAAGGCCCAGAATGGTCTGTTAGGAGATTTCTCTGTTGCTTCCCATGGATGTCTAAGATTTCGAGGAAGGTTAGTGGTTCCGAACTTGATTGATTTGAAAGAGACTATTCTGAATGAAGCGCATGTGAGTCGAGTTTTCAGATGCTGAAGGAGAAGTTGACTACTGCTCCTATTTTGGCCTTGCCTTCGAGTTCTGGAGGTTTTGTGGTGTGCTTCGATGCTTCTCTGAGTGGTTTGGGATGTGTTTTGATGCAGAACGGGTACGTGATTGCGTATGCGTCTCGACAGTTGAAGCCTCATGAGACGAGATACCCCGTTCATGATCTTGAGTTGGCTGCGATTGTGTTTGCCTTGAAGATATGACGACACTACCTTTATGGTGAGGAGTTTGTGGTGTACACCGACCACAAGAGTTTGAAGTATATCTTCACCCAGTCCGATAGGAGGCAACGTCGTTGGATGGAGTTGCTTAAGGATTTTGATTGCGAGATACAGTATCAACCTGGGCGGATGAATTTTGTTGCCGATGCCTTGAGTAGAAAAGACCTACCTACGATGCTGACATCCTTGAGTATCTCGAGAGTCCACGGGCAGTTGAGTACTTCTGGTTGGCGATTCCAGCCGGGTGATCAGTAATTCATAGTTTCTTCGATTCAGATTTAACCACAGATTGTGATTGACATCAGGGAGGCACAGAGGACTGATCCGTATATCCATGAGTTGAAGATTAAGGCCCAGAATGGTCTGTTAGGAGATTTCTCTGTTGCTTCCCATGGATGTCTAAGATTTCGAGGAAGGTTAGTGGTTCCAAACTTGATTGATTTGAAAGATACTATTCTGAATGAAGCGCATTGTAGTCGATATAGTGTGCATCCGGGGGAGAAAAATATGTACCATGCTTTAAAGTCTCACTACTGGTGGTAAGGCATGAAGAGCGACATTTCTGGTTTTGTTGCTCGATGTGAATTTCCAGCAGGTTAAGGCTGAGAGAATGAGACCTGGTGGATTGTTGCAGAGTTTAGAAGTGCCCCAATGGAATTGAGAGCACATCGCCATGGATTTTGTGACTCATTTGCCTCGATCGAGTAAGGGATGTGATGCGATTTGGGTGGTGATTGATAGACTCTCGAAGTCAGCCCATTTCATCCCTTATGATGTGAGGTGTTCGATGAAGAAAATGGCGAAGTTGTATGTCGACCATGTGGTTAGATTGCATGAAGTGCCTGTTTCGATAGTGTCAGATAGAGATCCGAGATTCACCTCTCGATTTTGGAAGAGTTTGCAAGCAGCAATGGGTTCGAGATTGGCTATGAGTACGGCATATCACCCCCAGACAGATGGCCAATCTGAGAGGACCATTCAGACTTTAGAAGATATGATGTGTGCAGTTGTGATGGATTTCAGTGGTGGCTGGCAGAATGCTTTGTCCTTAGTTGAGTTTTCTTATAACAACAGCTACCAGGTGACGATTGGAATGGCTCCGTTTGAAGCTTTGTATGGTCGCAAGTGCAGATCTCCCGTTTGTTGGGAAGTAGTTGGTGAGAAACAGCTTTCTACTCCTGAGTTTGTACAGCATATGAAAGATCAAGATGATTTGATTCGGAGTAGGATGAAAGCCGCGAAAGATAGATATGCTAGCTATGCCAATAAAAGACGCAGACCGTTGGAATTTGAGATTGACGATCGTGTGTTTCTCAATATTTCTCCTTTCAAGAGTGTTATGAGATTCAGGTTTAAGGGTAAATTAGCTCCTAGATTCGTTGGTCCCTTTGATATTGTTGAGCGGATTGGACAGTTGGCTTATAGATTGAAGCTGCCTGATGGGTTAGCAGCGATGCATGATGTGTTTCATGTGTCAATGTTGAGAAAATATGAGATAGATCCATCCCATGTGCTGAGGACTGATGAAGTAGAGCTGGATCAGACCTTAAGCTATGTCGAATATCCAGTGCAGATTCTGGACAGAAAGGAGAAGCAACTGAGGAATAAGGTTATACCGTTGGTGATGGTCCAATGGAGCAATCATGGGCGTGAAAAAGCTGTTAGAGTAGATGCCCAACTATCCAACTTGTGGCGTGTGGGTTTTATTGACTCTTTGTATAACGATATTTATTTATGAAATTCGCATTTCTTTTATGTCATTCTTTATTTTCATTATGTTATAATGTTAACAATTGTGTTGGATAAAGACCTAGAATGCACCATAGTGTATGTTAGATATGATAGTGGATATGATGGCTATCATGAAACACATCTAATAATCACTGTATATTCTGAACTCGTTCCTAGTCAATTGGACGGTCAAAATGAGGATAAGGCCTCCCGAGCTTGAGACTAGCATCTGCGATGTGAAGTACCATGTTTCATTGGTAGGTAACATTGTGATGTTCTAAGCATGCAGATGGATAGTGACCTGGTGATCTATCGAACTACCCTCGTTCGGACTTTCCAAGTGGTAACCATTTGTCGAGTAGATAAGTCTGAGGTGTTGGTTGTACTGATTAGTCCTCACTACTCGAAACGTCATTGAGACTCTACATGATAGGTGCCTCACTTTGACACGTTTACCTACTCAGTTGGGGTCATTATGTGGCGGGATTGGGTGAGGTCCCGATGCATGTAGGAGTCGATTCTTCGTTGTCGAGGATTCATCGCTCGGTTTATGCGTGGATATCCTATGCTATCTGAGGAGGCAATAGTGTGATAAATCTCTGGCCAGAGTACTAGATGTTTTTTAGGAAATGGGTTTACCTAGTAACACTCACGATGTCACTATTTGATCTCCGAGATGTATGCATAGTTATTGGATCTCTAGCGACTCTCAAATGTACCATGGTCGTTGATCTGATCGGGATATATGTGTTGAAAGGACCGTACTGTACGCTAACCACGACCAACTGGTTCTTGCAGGCACTATCAGTGATACCTAGGGGATCATGGGGCGATGTTGCTAGGTACTGAGGCTTGACCTCGTATATGTTTTCCTGCTTTTGTTTTGGTTTGGGCCTGCGTTGCCCAATTGCAGGTGCTTCAGGTAACCAAGCTGGACCGAGTAGAAATTCAGCTGGTCGATCCCCGCGTTCTTGAGTCCCAGTTATATATATATATGATATGTATTGAGCCGGGGGATGCCCCGTGTTATCATGTATTGGGGATTGTGTTTTATTTATGATATGATACTGTTTGTTGTTACCTGTTTTATGAGTTTGAGTCAACTCATATTTGAGTATTGAATATTTTAATGTATGATTTGAAGTTCAGGCCACTGTCTTTCGAAAATTTTTTTTAAGCCCTGATTTTAAGCTTCCGTGTTTTGCGTTTATTATGTGTTAATTGTTACTAATTAGCACGGGGCCTGACAACAGCAGCGTTTCCAGGTAACATCTAGCTTGATTGATTTGTGGTTTAAGTGATTTTGATGCTGATTTGAGATTCTGCTTAGTATTGAGTTGTGCTGGATAGTATGGCATGTGTATATTAGGAATGTTGTCTAGTATAGTGTGTCATGAATAAGCTACCTTACTGTTGTGATTTTGATTTGATGACTTAACTGATTTCGAGGAAGAAATCGATTTCTAGTGGGGGAGAGTGTGAGGACTAGAAATTCTGTTAAGTATGATTTATGGCTAATCAGCTTTTGGATTAAAATTGTCATGGAATTGTGATTTCTGGATATTCAGATTTGGTTTAGAGTTGACCAGCTGTGAGTTGCTGGTTCTCGGGTGAGATCAGCATCGAATTTTGCCTAGCGCATTTTCAGTAGCGGGCGTTGTAACGTCGTCGTTTTGGATTTAGCATAGAAGACATCAGTGAGTTGCGCGAGCATTCAGCTGTTGGTATTCAGCAGTGGCATAATCAGATGTCAACGCTAGTCAACTCAGTAGTGAGTGTGTAACAGGAACCAGCTGTTGGTTTCGCTAGCGTGTTTCTTAGCGGGTAACGAAACTACGTCGTTTGAATAAGTTGGAACGACATCGTTTTGGGTGTAATGCTTTGTGTCAGCTGTTGGTTGTGTTGGTCATTAGCTGGAGAGGGATCTTATGCGTTGATATGACCAGGCGTTGGTTTGATCAGCTGTTGACAGCGATGGTGACGTGTCCTCTTCGACGTCGTTTGAGTTCGTTAGTGGCTCAGTTGTTGGTCGTTGCGCGAGAGATTTGTCCTCAGCTGTTGGATCGCTGCGGCGTCATTTCGATTAGTTGGTACGGCATCGTTTGATGTTGTGTAATTGAAGTGCAACGTCTGTTGGTGTCGGCTGTTCCTGTTGAGAAGAAACGATTGAATTCAGTTGTAAGACTTCTACTGTAGCATTACCCAACGCCTGATTTAGAGGACACAGCAGCTGTTGTATAGAGATTTATATGGATAAGTGTTGAGCGACACTTAGATTATTCTCTACCCGATATTTCTTATCTCAATTTTCGAAACCCTCGATAGCTACTGTTCACCCGAACTTTTCTCCAGTAGATTTCCGGTGATTTCAGCCGTTGTTTTGAACGAGATTGGTGGCGCTGGATTCTCCTTGAGTTGCTCTTTCGATTGATACCAACTAGGAGGTTTGTATCGACCTGGGAGAGGATCGCGGAGTGGCTGCTGAGTTCATGTAGCATCGTGATTTTGAAGCTTTGGTTCTCCTGTGTCGTTGCATCTTTTGAATTTGTGGCCCAGGAGCTTCCTGTCGTGGTTGCCGAAGCCAGGAGGACCTATTTCGATTAGGCCGTGAGTTTGCCGCCTTGAGTTGCTCTTTCGATTGATACCAACTAGGAGGTTTGTATCGATCTGGGAGAGGATCGCGGAGTGGCTGCTGAGTTCATGTAGCATCGTGATTTTGAAGCTTTGGTTCTCCTGTGTCGTTGCAGCTTTTGAATTTGTGGCCCAGGAGCTTCCTGTCGTGGTTGCCGAAGCCAGGAGGACCTATTTCGCTTAGGCCGTGAGTTTGCCGTGGCTGGTGAGATCTGTTGAGTTGAACTGAGACTTGAAGGTACGAATTGGAGCAACTCTAACAGCTTTGAGCGTGGACATGGCTGTATTTCATGTTATGAAATCTGCTGGATTGATTCTGTGATTTTACGTGTAACAGTTTGATGAATTGTTTGAGTATATATTCTGTTTTTACGTATGGTTGTTGTATGCATTGAGAATTGATTTTGAATGGCATTCATGCATAAATCTTGAGCCTGATTGATAGATTGATTGATGACCTGAGATAGAGCCACGTTGTGACCGACAGACTGATTAGTCGTGCTTGAGAGGTCCAACGCTATCATCGGAGTGGTGACCGACTGAGTCGTTGTGTCCGAGTACCACCGAGCTGTGATATAGGTTGACGGGCCTCGATGATCACGGACTGATGATTTCCCCGGTTGATACATCGTGCATGGTATAGAGGCTCGCCTGTGATTATTTGCCAGTTGATACACTGGTCTTGATTACCGATTCTTTTGACAGCTCTCATGTCTTTCATAGCATTGATTAATAGCATGTTGCATGATTTGCTGTTTTGATGGCCCTTAGTACTGAGGCTTGACCTCGTATTTTCTTTTCCTGCTTTTGTTGTTTGGGTCTGTGTTGCCCAGTTGCAGGGTCTTCAGGTAACCAAGCTGGAAAGACTGGAACTTCAGCTGGTCGATCCCCATTTCCTTGAGTCCCAGTTATATTTGTATTATGTATTGAACCAGGGGATGCCCTGTGTTTTTATGTATTGGGGATCTGTATCTGATTTGATATTTATTGTTGCCTGTTGTTGTATGAGTTTAGATTTAAACTAGTATTTTGAGTATGGATATTTTAAATGAGGATTTGAATTCAAGCCCAAATTATTTCGAAAAATTTTAGCCCTGTTTTATGCTTCCGCGTTTATGTGCTTAATTGTGCTGTTATTATTGTTATTTAGCACGGGGCCTGACACTTATAATCAGATTTGAATTTAATGAAATTCATGCATACATCTTGAGCCTGAGATTTGATTGATTACCGATTTAGAGCCACATTGTGACCGGCCGACAGATGTGTCTCGCCTGAAAGGCACAATGCTATCATCGGAGTGGTGATCGACTGATTTGTCATGTCTGAATACCACCGAGCTGTGATGGTTAATTTGTGTGTCTAGACCTGAATATCACAGACCGATGATTTCCCCGGCAGATTGGTTGTGCGTGGTATAGAGGCTCGCTTGTTGTTTCCAGTTGACTCGTTGGCCTAGATGACCGATTATTTGACAGCCCTCATGCATTCATGTTTTAAGATACTGCATGTTTATGATTTGTTGTTGTCTTAGTGCTCTTCGTACTGAGGTTTTACCTCGTATTTCTTTTCCTGCTTTTGTGTTCTTGGGTTTGTGTTGCCCAATGCAGGAGTTGCAGGTAATCTGGCTGGGCAGAGTGGAGCTTCAGCTAGTAGATCCTCGTTGGGGTGAGGCCCAGTTTATTTGTTGAGTTCAGGGTGTGCTGAAAAAGTAAAGATTGTTGATGATACACAAAGTAAGAAAAGTGAAACAATATGCCATAGCCGATGCTTCCATACTAGTTTTAGAGATGCAATGGAAGAACTTAAACCAAAGCTAGGACAACAACAGTGGAGTAGGATACAGGATACGTCTTTTGGAATTTGGCTTGACATGTCAGAACTTGCTATCAGCAGTCGTAGACTCGATTTCATATTGAATAGAGTCGATATTAATTCATGTTCTTTGATTGTTGGCGATGATATTATGATTCCTTTGATTCCAAATAATTTTTCTGTTGTTCTTGGTTTGCATTCTATTGGTCAACAAGTGGACTTGGACCTTAGAATGGAGTCTGCATTTTTGGCTCGTCAATTTGGAGGCCAAATGGGAAAAGCAAAGCGAGCGACAATCTGTGAGAAACTTTTTTCTGTTGCATGTAGTGACGACGAAGAAGAAATTGATGATCCTATTCATCTTCAATTCCATAATATTGTCCACTGACAATTATCATAACCCGATTTTTATCTTTACATATCTTGATGATCTTCCTTGCTTTTCCTGATGCAAGATGCACTGATGACACGAGATGGACTGCTGTTGTGAGATACACTAAAATTTTCGACTATGGTTGGGGAGATGCTGCATTTCAGTTTCTTTATGAGGGGAATACGTGACAGCGGAAGTAAGACTTATGTTGATGGATGCACTTTTGGTCTGATAGTGTGTATGTGTAGTTTAGCATGAGCCCTGACAGATAGCGCAACCCGGAACCGGCCCGTAGCTATACGGTTCTGGGTTAAAACCCGTTGACCCGGTTAACCGGCCCGTTGACCACGGTCAGGTTCCGGGTCGGGTCACGGGCTAACCCGGCCCGTGGCCACCTCTAAGCTCGTGGCCCTCCCCATTTCCATTTCCTCACCACAAGCAATGCCCTCCCATCTCCATTTCCTCAGCATAAGAAGCGCCCCCCGATTTCTTCGCCATCGCCACCGCCACCGGCACCGATAGAACGTCGAAGTTGAAGCTCCAACCATTCAAAGTCGATCGACCGACCAAAATCATTGGCAGGAGGTCGACCGTGGAATCCAATTGGTGAATGATGAATAAAGTTACTGAAGAAGTGCGTAGGTCAAAGAAGTAAAGAAATTCCAGAGAAGATACTGATGAAGTGTGTAGGTTAAAGAACCTGCCATTACCCATTATCCCCAATTTGAAATGTTTTACAATTGGTACTGAAAATGCATTATTGATAACTACAAGTTTTAGTTTACTGAATTATGTTGTTTACCCTTAATTTTTATGTTATTGATTGAGTTCAGGGTGTGCTGAAAAAGTAAAGATTGTTGATGATACACAAAGTAAGAAAAGTGAAACAATATACCATAGCCGATGCTTCCATACTAGTTTTAGAGATGCAATGGAAGAACTTAAACCAAAGCTAGGACAACAACAGTGGAGTAGGATACAGGATACGTCTTTTGGAATTTGGCTTGACATGTCAGAACTTGCTATCAGCAGTCGTAGACTCGATTTCATATTGAATAGAGTCGATATTAATTCATGTTCTTTGATTGTTGGCGATGATATTATGATTCCTTTGATTCCAAATAATTTTTCTGTTGTTCTTGGTTTGCATTCTATTGGTCAACAAGTGGACTTGGACCTTAGAATGGAGTCTGCATTTTTGGCTCGTCAATTTGGAGGCCAAATGGGAAAAGCAAAGCGAGCGACAATCTGTGAGAAACTTTTTTCTGTTGCATGTAGTGACGACGAAGAAGAAATTGATGATCCTATTCATCTTCAATTCCATAATATTGTCCACTGACAATTATCATAACCCGATTTTTATCTTTACATATCTTGATGATCTTCCTTGCTTTTCCTGATGCAAGATGCACTGATGACACGAGATGGACTGCTGTTGTGAGATACACTAAAATTTTCGACTATGGTTGGGGAGATGCTGCATTTCAGTTTCTTTATGAGGGGAATACGTGACAGCGGAAGTAAGACTTATGTTGATGGATGCACTTTTGGTCTGATAGTGTGTATGTGTATTTTTGTTTTAAATTTTTGATCACGTTTTTTAAATTTATAAAACATTGATTATATTTGTTTAGGCTTGGGTGTACGAGCGAGTTCCTTCATTAGGTGTACGACGTAGTTTAGTAATGTTCCCTCGCTTATTTCCGTGGGTGAATAGCAAAATCCCTTTGAATGTTGCTAAAGCTGAGTTATCGTTGAAATCTATTGACTCTAAGAAGGTAATATTTTTCCATAATTAATTAAATAAATTTTTTACAATAATTATGGAATTGACAATATTTCCCTACGTTGTTTATTCAGATTCTGTCCATATATCCATTTGTCAAGGAAAAAATGTTTTTGGAGGTTAAGGTAATTTGATTTGTATTTTTTTTGTTTTTTTGTAATCCTTAAGTTAAGGTAATTTGATTTGTATTTTTTTTGTGTTTTTGTAATCCTTAAGTAAAAAATATTATGAATGTAATAATGTTATTCCTGCAGTTGATGGATCCTAAGATGGCACATCATCTATGAAAAGTCTGCAAAATCTTTTGAGGGAACAAATGGATGAGATACAAAAATTGAATCAGAACCATATTGAATTAGAATGTGAAATTTAAGGAATAGTTGTAGTAAAAAGTTGGTTAAACGTTTGGAGGAGTTTACAGACGATGTAGGGAAGAGGAATGATGGGTCTCCAGTTGTGAGCAAAGAGGACGACAAAAGTGAGAGGAATACGGAGGATGTTGGTGTTGTTAGATTTGACTTGTGTGGTAAAAGTGAGGAGAAAAGTGAAAAAGTTGGTGAGAATGTAACGGATAAACAAATGGACCAAGATGTAGGTGATAGTTCTTTGTATGGTTCATGTGACGTGGCGTGTAGTGACATCAATTTAATTGTTGAATGTATGGTAAATGAAATCGTGAATGAAGTGATAAAATATAATGGAGGGCTATTCATGGCGGAAAAAGTTTATGTTTAGTTGATACCACTGATGAGGAGAAGGACAAAGTTTCGATCTTCAATTGTTGATGATGTAAGGGCGAGAGTTGATCGTAAGAAGAAAAAGAAAGCATCAATGTTTGTGACACCACCAAGTTGAACGCCAAGACGTAAGAGGAAGGGAAAAAATGAGGTTAGTGTGTTCAACTGTTCATCAACTTTCGTTTTTTTATATATTTGTAATTTTCATTTGTTAGTATAATTTTTGTATATAGGATAAATTGCGTATACTTGTTCATGAGAATGATAAGAGTCCCGTGCCAAGTGAACTGCAACAGTACATGAACCGGACGGATTACTATGGTCATGATGAAGCAACTAAGGAAGAGAAAAAGTTGTTGACAACCTTCATGCGAGAGATGATTTGTAGTACGTTTATATATAAAGATATCATTTGTCTAAAACTTTCTTCATTTAAAATGTTATTCTTGCCTTTGTAAAGTGACGTGACGTCGTATGGGATGATGGGTCGATCTTTTTAACTGGAGCACAATTTTGTGAATTTGTGTTCGGAAGACCTGTTGACTTTGGCATCATTGATGTTTACATGCGAATTATGTAACAAAAGAGTAAGGATATGGATTCAAGATATATTGCATGGACACCACGGCTTAGGTGATTGTAGCTGTCATTTTACAAATTTAGTTTCTTTTCTGTTTCTCATTTGTTTGTGTAGCAACAAAAATGTTCATAACAAACGATCCAATTTGTTTGCCTAGATAGAAATCTTCATGCGTTTGGAACAACGTGAGAGTAATCGTAAGTTTCACACTATTGGTGAGTATGGGTTTTTTATTGCGAGTTTAACATGCTCAACTAGAGAAGCTGAACGAGGAACTATTTACAAGATGCAAATACATCATTTTTCCCATGAACGAAATGTGGCATTGGTTTCTACTCGTGTACGTGGCTTTGGAAAAGAAATTCCAAATTTTGAATTCGATGCATGATCCATTTTCTCTGGCTTCTGTAGCTGTTTTTGTGAGTATCTAAATATATGGATCTGGTATTATGGTTGCTTTTGTACTAGTTCATATTTTAAGACCAAATAAAATTGTAGGTATCATTGCTAGTTGGATGCATGGAATTTCATTCAGGTTTCGTGCTACAAGGTAAGGACTTGGCACGACAAAAATGTCGTGATCAAGGTGCCACAACTGAATGTGGTGTGTATACATTGATGTGGATAGAGTGCTTCGCCCCGTGACACAGAGGAAATATGGGAATATCAAAGAGATGTGAGCTCGGGTGCATATCTGGCTGCCACCATAGTAACTCATGCTAACGCATTAGTTAAAAACACAGGATTTGATTTGTAAATTGTGCAGTGTAATTTGGTGCAATGTACATTTAATTTGTCAATTATGCAGTATATGTACAAATTATGTCGTGTATTTTGGGGCTATAGTGCATTTTGTAGAAGATACAGGGTATCATACTTTTATGGTGAACTCCTCCCATTCTATTCTTAATACTTATTTGCTCTAATCTGAAAGCTGTTCGTGAGGTTTGAGCTGTTCTCTAAGCTGTTTTTGCTCTGAGCTGTTCGACCTCTTCATACAGCTTTGAGCTGTTTTGTTCTTCTTTGTACATCTCTAAGTTGTTTCGTTCTTTGTTTGTACATCTTCGAACTATTTAATTTTTCTTTGTACAGCTCTAAGCTGTTTGCATTCTTCTTTGGAAAACTCTAGGCTGTTTTGTTCTTCTTGTACAGCTCTAAGCTGTTTCGTTCTTCTTTGGACAGCTCTATGTTGTTTCATTCTTTCCTTGTACAGGTTTGAGCTATTCGTTCTTCTTTAAACAACGCTGAGCTGTTTCATTCTTCTTTGTACAGCTCTAAGCTGGTTCGTTCTTCTTTATACAGCTCTAAGCTATTTTGTTCTTTCTTTGTACAGGTCTGAGCTGTTCGTTCTTCTTTAAACAGCACTGATCTGTTTCATTCTTCTTTGTACAGCTCTAAAATGTTTCGTTCTTCTTTTTACAGCTCTAAGCTATTTCGTTCTTTCTTTGTTCAGGTCTGAGCGGTTCGTTCTACTTTAAACAATACTGAGCTATTTCATTCTTCTTTGTACTGCTCTAAGCTGTTTCCTTCTTGTTTTTACAGCTCTAAGCTGTTTCATTCTTTCATTGTACAGGTCTGAGCTGTTCGTTCTTCTTTAAACAGCACTGATCTGTTTCATTCTTCTTTGTACAGCTCTAAAATGTTTCGTTCTTCTTTTTACAGCTCTAAGCTATTTCGTTCTTTCTTTGTTCAGGTCTGAGCGGTTCGTTCTACTTTAAACAATACTGAGCTATTTCATTCTTCTTTGTACTGCTCTAAGCTGTTTCCTTCTTGTTTTTACAGCTCTAAGCTGTTTCATTCTTTCATTGTACAGGTCTGAGCTGTTCGTTCTTCTTTAAATAGTGCTGAGCTGTTTCGTTCTTCTTCATACAGCTTTGAGCTGTTTCGTTCTTCTTTGGACAGCTCTAACCTGTTTCATTCTTTCTTTGTACAAGTCTGAGCTGTTCGTTCTTCTTTAAAATGCGCTGAGTTGTTTCATTCTTCTTCGTACAGCTCTAAGCTGTTTTGATCTTCTTTTTACAGCTCTAAGATGTTTCGTTCTTTCTTTGTATAGGTCTGAGCTGTTCGTTCTTCTTTGGACAGCTCTAAGCTATTTCGTTCTTCTTGTACAACTCTAAGCTGTTTCGTTCTTCTTTGGATAGCTCTAAGCTGTTTCGTTCTTTCTTTGTAAAGGTCAGAGCTGTTCGTTCTTTTTTAAGCAGCGGTGAGCTGTTTCATTCTTCTTTGTACAGCTCTAAGCTGTTTCGTTATTGTTTTTACAGCTCTAAGCTGTTTCGTTCTTTCTTTGTAAAGGTCAGAGCTGTTCGTTCTTTTTTAAGCAGCGGTGAGCTGTTTCATTCTTCTTTGTACAGCTCTAAGCTGTTTCGTTTTTCTTTTTACAGCTCTAAGTTTTTTCGTTCTTCTTTGTACATGTCTCAACTGTTCGTTCTTCTTTAAACAGCGGTGAGCTGTTTCATTCTTCTTTGTACAGCTCTAAGCTGTTTCGTTATTGTTTTTACAGCTCTAAGCTGTTTCGTTCTTTCTGTGAAGCCCAAACCCATGGGAATCAGTCCAATTGAAGTAAATTTAAAATTCAAATAAATGGAAGGACTAAGTTCGAAATAGAGTAAGCTGTATTCCCTTACACAAAGCTGAAATAAAGCAAATGGCGCCAAAAGTAACAGTCGAAACAGATTTGAGTTAAGGAATTCAAATTTCGATTACAAAAATCAGATATTAAAACTAATGGAACTCTATATGAATTCTTTATTGTTGTAATGGATCTTAATACAGTTGACAAAAGATAAAAAAATAACAACAGCTATGACTACGCGAAAACGCTGGCCATTGACAAACACACGCAGCCCCCAGATCTGGCTCAACTTGCGTCATCCGCCTGCCCCTGAGCTGCCTCACCTGCATCGGGAAACTAGTGAGCCTAAGGGCTCAGCAAGTAAAACTGAGGATAATAAAGATCACATAATGCATAACTGAAGCATAATACATAAAATAAAGAAAGACATCTGAATCTGAAATCTCGCTACTGAATGACAGATCTGAATTGCTTGAACGGGATGGCTTATGGTCTATAGGCTCTCTGGTGGTCCTTATGCCTGAAGCATGTTAACTGATCAGTAACTCTCTGTGAAGGGATTACGGTACTTCCATAATCTTGGTCCCTTATGCTATGAAGGGATTATAGTTATACCGTAATCTTGGTCCCTTTCTGATTGACCGGGTCCTCTATACCATACAATCTCAAAACTGTAACTTTACTTCCTTTAACTGAGATAGCTTTATACTGGCTCTTGATTGAAAGTCGATCACTGAAATCTGGTAGTTTCACTGCTATGAAACTCATTTTTATCTTTAAAAGCACTACTGAGTATACAACTGGACTCATACTGATGATAGCAAAGACCAGCTCTGAAGGAACAACTCGAGCGTGCAATCAGATGTGGGTTAAAGAAAACAGATCTTATTCACAAAGTCAGCTTAGTTATATAAACAGATCTCAGGTGTGAAACTGTACACAGATGTGAATAAAAGCTTTGACTAAAGAGAATTACTTGTGAATAGGAAAGATAGATCTGGTTATTCGAAAACAGATTTGACATAAGGAACAGATTTGTCTGAACAAAACAGATCTGGTCAAGAAAACAGTAACAGGATCATCGGAGCACGTAATTCATATTTGGTAGGTTACTCAACTGTGAGAAACCCAAACAACAGATTTGACTAAGAACAACGTTACGCGTAGAAACAGACTTGGCTAAGAACACGAAATACTGCTTCGACTCAGACAGTATCTAAACAAACTAGCTTCACTTATCCAATCGGAACTTTCTCCCGATCAAACCAGCGTCGCCTATCCGTTTAGATTCAATGTCCAGAACCTTTGCAATACGTAAGAACAAGAAGAAACTTCTCTTGGCTTTATCTTAACTGGAACCTGTACAACTCAGTATATTTTAAAACACAGTTGCTTGCTAAACCTTCTGGTGAGTTTCCCAAAACTAAAGTATCAAAGCAGTGAATCCATAGCTCAACTCAAACATTAACTGAAACTAAAAAAGGCAAGCATACACAAAAAACAACGAAGCAATATATGTTTTCCAGATGCAGCAAGAATCAACTTTACTTGCCTGAATGAATACCGCAACGTGCAGATGGCCGCGGCTAGAAGTCTTCCTCAAGCACACTTCTGAGAACTTTTTATTATTTTTGAAAGAACTTAACGTTTTCTTACAACCAAAAAATGAATCCAGAACCTTATGTAAAACATTTTATACAAGGAAGAATGATTGAGTAGTAGGTAAAAACACTCGAGTAGGCATGGTTGTCGTGCCAACTCTTGTCCTTCTTAAAAGATTTACTAAAACTCCCTACTACTATTTTACATTTGATATCTTGCTACCTTATTTTATAAAAACAGATCTCCCTACTGAAATCATTTTATTTGGAAAGGAAAATTGAAATCTGGACCATTCAGATTTGTGCTTGGGCGAAATCCTTCCGAAACCTTCTGACCATTGCTTCAAAGCTGAAAGAAAAAATCAGATTTGAACTGAAATCTTAAATACTCGAAATCTCAAAACAGCCCTTAGAAAAAAATAGGCTAATCGATTTGTGGTCCTAGGGATTTTTGGTGCGCTACAACTCTACCCTCTTCAATGAAATTTCGTCATCGAAATTTACTTACCAAATATCTCCGGGTAGAGACTACGCATATCCTCTTCTGTCTCCCAAGTTGCTTCCCGCTCTGATTGGTTAGACCACTGAACTTTAACCATCGGTATGCTACGATTTCTTAAATTCCTATTCTCTCTAAGAAGAATCCTCTCTGGTCGTTCCTCATAGCTCAGATCTGGTGCAAGTTGGATTGGTTCATAACTTAAAACATGCGACGGGTTGGGAACATATTTACTCAAAGCTGATACGTGAAAAAAATTATGCACCGATGACAGATGTGGGGGTAAAGCTAGTCTATAAGCCAGCGTTCCTACTTTGTCCAAGATTTCGTATGGACCAATGAACCTTGGGCTTAGTTTACCCTTACTCCCAAATGTCATTACGCCTTTCATCGGTGCTACCTTTAAGAAAACATGATCTCCAGATTTGAAGCTCAATTCACGGCGTTTGATGTCAGCATAGCTCTTTTGCCTGCTTTGAGCGGTTCTCAATCGATCTCTTACTTTATTAATAGCTTCAGCAGTTTGTTCTACTAAGTCGTGTCCCAAACCAGCTCGTTCTCCTATATCATCCCAATGAATGGGTGTTCTGCACTTTCTGCCATAGAGAGCTTCATATGGGGCCATCTGAATGGATGCTTGGAAGCTATTGTTGTACGTGAATTTTACCAAAGGTAGCTTCGAATCCCAGCTCTCTGAAAAATCAATGATACAAGCTCTGAGCAGATCTTCTAAATCTGAATCACCATTTATGATTGACCATCTGTCTGGGGGTGAAAAGCCGTGCTAAAGGTTAACTTAGTACCTAAAGCTCTGTGAAGACTCTTCCAGAAAGCTGACGTAAACCTTGGATCTCTATCAGATACGATCGAAACTGGAATACCATGAAGTCTTACTACTTCTCTAATATACAACTCAGCGTACTTGCTCACATCATAAGTTGTCTTAACTGGTAAGAAGTGAGCAGATTTGGTAAGTCGGTCTACTATAACCCATATTGAATTATATCCTTGGACAGATCTGGGTAAACCAACTACAAAATCCATTGCAATACTCTCCCACTTCCATTCTGGTATTGGCAAGGGTTTTAGCATCCCAGCTGGTCTCTGATGCTCAGCTTTGACCAACTGACAAGTCAAGCACTCTGAAACAAATCTTGCAATATTGCGTTTCATGCCTGTCCACCAATACAGCTTCTGAAGATCTCTGTACATCTTAGTGCTCCCCGGATGCACTGTATATGGGGATGTATGAGCTTCTGTCATCAGATCTGATCTTAAATTGTTCACACTAGGAACCCACAATCTGCCTTGATATCTGACAAATCCTCCCGCTGTAGTATAGAGATTACTACCTCTCTCTATATCTTGCTTAACCCACTTCTGCAGCTGCTCATCTAACAGCTGTCCTTCTCGGATCTGATCTAACATATTTGATCGAATGGTGAGATCTGCTAGAACTGCGGTACTAAGATGTGGAATCAACTCTAGCCCAAAATTCTCAATCTCATATGCTAAGGGCCTCTGAGCTGTGATCTGAGTTAACCCTATCGACTTCCTGCTAAGAGCATCTGCCACCACATTGGCTTTTCCTGGGTGGTAGCTAATGGTACAATCGTAATCTTTGACCAGCTCTAACCACCTCCTCTGTCTCATATTCAATTCTTTCTGGGTAAAGAAGTA
>KQ987335.1:32702-43166 GCA_001598015.1 Dorcoceras hygrometricum
GAGGGAGGAATATCCCAGTAGATGAATCCAGTCCTGATAGTAACGCTAGTATTGCCCAGCTTCTAAGGTTGCTGGTAGAACAGCAGGGTAGAGGCAATGGCCAATCCTCCAGAAGTAGAGTACCTAGCAACGATGACCCTCAAGAACGATTTCGAAGACAGAAGCCAAGGGAGTTTAGTGGTACAACAGATCCGTTTGTCGCCGAAAGTTGGATTAAATCAATGGAAGTGATATTTGAGTATCTCCAGACGCCTGACTTAGAAAGATCCAGATGTGCGATTTATATGTTGAGAGATGATGCGATGCTCTGGTGGGAAGGAGCCAAGCTTACCGTAGATGTAACAAACTGTATTAAGATCAGTTACAAAAATAGAGAATTCATATAGAGTTCCCGTAGTTGTAATATCTGATTTTTTTTTGCAATCGAATTCTGAAGTCTTTATCTCAAGTCTGTTTCGACTGTTACTTTTGGCGCCATTGCTTTATTTCAGCTTTGTGTAAGGGAATACAGCTTACTTTATTCTAATTTAGTCCTTCTATTTATTTGGAATTTTATTTACTCCACTTCCGTTGATTCCCATGGGTTTGGGCGTCACACAAAGCCACGCTTATGCTAACAGACTACACAAGGGAGATGTCTCGCAATATCACCAAGCTTCACGCGAGCTTCCAAAAGCTGTACCAAACGAAGCATCTTAGCAAGAGGAGTCCCGCGCTATCACTCTTACTTCAATTGGAGCAGTCTACCATCGGCAATCGGAGAAGATAAGGTTCGGTGAACAGTAGCTAGGGTATCGCGACATGATTCGCTATCGGGAAATATTCTAAGTGTCAAAGCTGAATAGTAAGGAACGAAGGCAAAGTTCTCTATTTAAAGGTCAAATCTGCTCAAATCTGAAGAACAGAACCCACCGACACTTAAGTCTCAAAACTAATTCCCACTCGGATCTGAATCTCACATCATATCTGGCTCTACGTTGAAAAACAGATCCCTACATACCCCAAACGACGTCGCACAGAGTCCACACTCGCATCTGGACACGTCACCCGCTACACAAATCTGAAATGCTAACCAGCAACGCATCGCAACACTCGGATCCTACCGAAGTCTGAAGACCAATGCCTCAAATTTGAATCTTCCCCCGCTAAACTAAACACTGTCGTTCCAACTAATCCAAACGACGTAGTTTAGCTATTCGCTACAGAAACATGCTGGCTCACAACTGAACGCCTGCGATACCAGATCTCGTCACCACAACTGAGCGCGAACACCTAGCACTGACCAACACTCACATCTGATCAGTTCCCGCGGAAAATCTCCAACTCTCAAGATCTGTTTCAAGGACTTACATAGATCCGATAACTAAGGCAAGCATACCAACTCAAAGCTGGCTCATCCAAGATCTGTGCAAGCCAAATCTGGTCTATGCTAAACCCGATTAATTAACTCAATTAATCTTTCTAAACTTTCAGGTCTCACACTATTACTCTACGATACTGCATCAAAACAACTCCTAAACCTAGCTTGGAGGCATCTGTGAAGATCACAAAATTCCCTTGTTCAGTAGGCATGGTCAAAACTGGAGCTTCTATCAACACGTGCTTCAACTTCTCGAAACTCTGCTGACAATTAGAGGTCCATTCAAATTTAACTTGTTTCCTAGTCAACGAAGTCAATGGAACTGCTGTCCTTGATAATCCTTGAATAAATCGCCTGTAATATCCAGCTAATCCCAAAAAGCTCCTCACCTCTGAAACAAATCTGGGCACAGGCCAGTCTCGCACAGCTTCTACCTTAGCTGGGCCGACTTCTAAACCATCCTTAGAAATGATGTGACCTAAAAACGCAACTTTCTCCAGCCAAAACTCACATTTACTAAACTTAGCAAACAATCTCTTATCCTTCAAAACTCGTAATACTATACGAAGCTGAGCGGCATGCTCAGAGCTGGTCTTGGAATATACTAAAATATCATCTATAAACACTATTATGAACTGATCCAAAAATGGTTGGAAAAATCTATTCATCCGATCCATAAAAACAGATGGAGCATTAGTTAGTCCAAAAGGCATCACTAAAAACTCATAATGGCCATATCTTGTTCTGAAAGCTGTCTTATATACAGCGGCCTCTTTAATTTTCAGCTGATGGTATCCAGATCTTAAATCTATCTTAGAGAACACTGTTTCTCCCTTCAACTGATCAAACAATTCCTCAATCCTAGGCAAGGGGTACTTATTCTTAATGGTAACCTTATTCAATTCACGGTAGTCTATACATAATGTAATACTCCCATCCTTTTTCTTAACGAACAAAACTGGGGCTCCCCACTGGGATGTACTAGGTCGAATAAATCCCTTATCAAACAGGTCTTGAATTTGTTCTTTCAGCTCTTTCATCTCTGTAGGAGCAAGCCTATAGGGAGGTCTGGAAACCGGAACTGCTCCAGGCACTAAGTCTATAGCAAACTCTATCTCTCTATCTGGAGGTAAACCACTGATGTCTTCTTGAAACACTTCTGGGAACTCGTTCACCACCTCCACATCTGAAAGTCGGGGATTACTAGAAACGACTAGGGAGGATAAACTCACTAGAAACCCTACTCCACCTTTCCTCAAACAACGCTGGGCCTTCAAGGCGGAGACAAGGCGAGGAACCCTATGAAGCTGTTCAGATTTGAACGAAATCTGAGATCCTGTGGAAAAATTTACCACTAATGTCCTGAGCTTAAAGTTGATCACTACTCCATATCTGGATAATTAGTCTATTACCAAAATCAAATCGAATTCAGGCATGGACAAAACAATCAAATTGGCGGAACTACATGTCCTTGAAGTTCTTCTATGTCACGATATATGTTACAAGATATCAACTCTTCTCCTTATGGTATAGTTATGCAATAGCCTGTAGACAATATTTCTAGCTTAGCAAAATCCTCAGCTATAAAGGAATGGGTCGCACCTGAATCTAACAGGGCAAATGAGGACAAACCAGCAACCAAAATCTTACCCGTAATCACTGTAGAACCGGGGTTAGCTTGTTCAGCTGTCATGACATAAGCTCTGCTGGGCACCAGTTGTTTCGACTGAGAACAGGATTTCGTCCTCGAAATCTAACTACTCCGGATCTGAACAGAAACTCAGCAAAACCAAGAGTTCAAGATAACTGGGAAAACAACCACAAGCAAACATCTACTGGGAACAACCCCAACTACTGGAATCTGATACAACGCTTACTCAAACAGATGCAGCCACTCATGCTGCATCTTCTCTTCCAGTTCCCACATAGCTTCCTCTCTACCATGTTTGCTCCAATGGACCATCACCAAAGGAATGATCTTGTTCCTCAGCTGTTTCTCTTTTCTATCCAAGATCTCAAGGGATACTCAACATAACTCAAAGTCTGATCTAGCTCTACATCGTCAGTTCTCAACACATGCGACGGATCTGACTCATATTTTCTCAACATAGACACGTGAAAAACATCATGCAAGGAGGACAGACCTGGAGGCAACAACAACCAATAAGCAAAAGGACCAATTCTCTCTAAGATCTCATACGGTCCAACATAACGAGGAGCTAACTTTCCCTTGAGACCAAATCCCATAACACTACGGAAAGGAGAAAATTTCAGGAAAACCAGATCCCAACCTGAAATTCTAAAGGCCTGTGCCTCTTATTCGCATAACTGGCTTGGCAGTCTTGTGCAGCTTTCATCCGCTGGAAAATCAGATCTATTTGATCTCTCATCTGCTGCACAAATTCTGGAAAAGACATCTGCTTCTCCCCCACTTCTTCCCAACACACAGGCGATCTACACTTACTGCCATACAAAGGTTCAAAGAGTGCCATACCAATCATGACCTGATAGCTGTTATTATAAGAAAACTCAACCAAAGACAACGAATCTTGCCAGCTACCACTAAAATCCATCACAACAGCTCTCAACATATCCTCTAAAATCTGGATAGTTCTCTCAGATTGGCCATCTTTCTGGGGATGATACGTTGTGCTCATCGCCAATCTAGTACCCAAAGCTGTTTGCAAACTCTTCCAAAACCTGGAAGTAAACCTCGGATCACGATCTGAAACAATAGAAACAGGCACACCATGCAAACGCACCACAAAATATACGTACAGATTCGCCATATTCTTCAAAGAATACATCATAATATAGGGAATGAAGTGAGCAGACTTTGACAATCTATCTATTACAACCCACACAGCATCACAACCTCTGCTGGAACGAGGCAACTGGGTCACAAAATCCATATCTATGTGCTCCCAATTCCATTGGGGCACCTCTAAGCTTTGCAACAAACCACCAAGTCTCATCCTTTCAGCCTTTACTTGCTGACAATTCAAACAACGGGCTACAAAATCAGCAACATCACTCTTCAAACCTGCCCACCAGTAATGCTGCTTCAAGGCATTATACATATTCCTTGCACCATGATGGACACTAAGTCTACTGCAATGTGCTTCTTGCTCATGGACCTTCGAAATCTGCAACGAAGCCAGCATCGCCACTTGAGCCTTTCCGTTCAATGATCAGCAACTACATTCATCTTCCCAGGTTGATATTGGATCTCACAATCAAAATCCTTAAGCAGCTCCATCCATCTACGCTGTCTCATATTCAAATCTGACTGAGAAAATAAATACTGAAGGCTCTTGTGGTCTGAATACACCACGAACTGCTCGTATTACAGATAGTGGCGCCAAATCTTCAAGGAAAAAACCACTGCTGCCAACTCCAAGTCATGAACTGGGTAACGAGTCTCATGCTGTTTCAACTGACGAGAGGCATACGCAATGACTCGACCATTTTGCATCAACACACAACCGAATCCATTAAATGAAGCATCTGCACAAACCACAAAACCACCGGAACCACACGGCAAATCTAACACAGGCGCATAATTTAGCTTCTCTTTGAGAAACTGAAAATTGTTCTCACACTGCTCAGTCCAAATAAACCTCTTGTGTTTCTGAGTCAACTGCGTCATCGGATTAGCTATACTAGAGAATCCCTCGATAAAACGCCTATAATAGCCAGCCAAACCCAAGAAATTACGAATCTCAGCAACATTCTTGGGGCGCTCCCAGTTAACAACAGCCTCTACCTTACTGGGATCCACAGAAATACATGCCACTGAAATGACATGACCCACAAATACAACTCGGTCTAAACAAAACTCGCACTTGGAGAACTTAGCATACAGCTGCGAGTCTCGTAGCGTCTGAAGAACCAATTTCAAATGCTCTTGGTGCTGCATGGGAGTCTTGGAGTACATAGAAAATATCATCGATAAACACAATCACAAACTGATCGATGAACTTTCTAAAGACTCGATTCATCAAGTCCATGAAAACTGCGGGGGCATTCGTCAAACCAAAAGGCATAACTAAAAACTCATAATGCCCGTACCTCCTACGAAAAGCAGTTTTTGCAACATCTTGCTCTCGAATTCACAACTGTTGGTACCCCGAACATAGATCGATCTTAGATAACACAGCCGAACCCTGAAGCTGATCAAACAAGTCATCGATCCTCGGCAAAGGGTACTTATTCTAAACTGTTGCCTTATTCAACTGCCTAAAGTCGATGCACATCCTCATCGACCCATCATTCTTCTTTACAAACAAGATAGGCGCTCCCCACGGGGACATGCTAGGCCTCATGAATCCCTTCTCTAGCAAGTCACTAAGCTGAACCTTAAGCTCCCTCAACTCAACAGGCGCTAAACGATACGGAACTCGAGAGATAGGAGCTGTACCAGGTACAACCTCAATGCTGAAGTCGATCTCCCTCTTCGGAGGAAAGCCAAGAATCTCCTCCGGAAACACATCAGGGAAATTGCGCTCAACGGGAACATCACTAAGCTCTACGCACGAATAAGAAGACACATCTAAAGCATAGATCATAAATCCAGCATTCTCCAACGACAACAGGCTAAACATCTCCATCGTAGAGACTACATGAATCTTCGACTGGGAATCATGGCCATAGAAATTCCACTTCTCGCCAGACTGAGGCCTAAAGCGCACAACGCCATGGAAACAATCCACGGTGTCCCTATAACTAGACAACACATCCATTCCAACTATGCAATCGAAATCCCACATCACTAGCCTGATCAAATTGGCTAACAACACGTTCTCACCAACACTAAGAACGCCATTCAACAAAATCTCTTGGGAGTATAGGCTCGCCCCGGCAGGAGTCGCAACAGACACAACATCACACAAAACAATGGTATGCAAACCATGCTCAACCACAAATGCATCAACAATAAACGAATGTGATGCTCCTGTATCAAACAACACACGAAAATCAAAGACAAAACAAGTACCTGTGATCACTCCTCCTCATGGCGTGCCTTCTGCTTGCTCCCTCGTCATGGCATTCACTTGGGCCTGAGGTCCTGAAAACTGGGGCTGGGAAGACTGTCCAAACCACGAAGGACCAGGCTGTTGAAACGGCCTAAACTGAGGCTCTCCCAACCTCTGCTGCAAAGCAGGAAAAGAACGTCCTCTAGACAATCCATCTCGACCCTGCGGTGGGGCGGCGGTATACTGTGATCCAGACAAAGGACACACTATCGCAAAGTGTCTATACTGACCATAGACATTACACGAACCTTGCACTCCTACACACTGCGCTGTAGGATGCCTTCCTCCACAATGGCCACAAAACTCGACCTTGGAACTACTGCCACTGCTAGAACTACCCGAGCCAGAAGAACTAGAACCAGACTTCTTCTTGGACTGGCGACCACGAGGTCTAAACCTATGGTGTCCAGACTGTTTGGATACTTGCTGCTGGGGTGGCTGAGACGATTGCACAGACTGGGAAGGTTGCGCCCCCAAAACCACGGGACGGTTACCTTGCATTACTTGCGGCCTAACATGAGACCTACGGTTCTGCAGTCCCTTCTCAATATCCATAGCCTTGTCCACCACTTCTGCATAACTCGCCGGTGAACCCGCCAACACCAAAGAATACAACTCTTCATTGAGCCCCTCCAAGAACTTGTTCCTCTTCGCCTTCTCTCGGCCAGAAACATGCGGAACATACGCAAGAAGAGAAGAAAACCTCCGGGCATACTCTCCCACGGACATAGTTCCCTGAACCAGGTTATCAAACTCACGCTCCCTGGCGTTCACAAAGGATTCCGGAACGTACTCCTAACGGAAGGCAGTACAAAAGCTGTTCCGCGTAATCCCTACACCTGTCTCCTCTAGAGTCCTCGAAGCACCTCTCCACCAATGCTCGGCACCTCTCCTGAACTGAATGTAGCCAGACTCAGCCTACGCTCATCATCATACCTGACACGGTCAAACAACCCGGTAATGTGCTGCAACCAGGACTCCGCATCGGAACTAGGCTCATCCCCGTTAAACGTCTGAGGATTCATCCGCTGAAACCTCTCCATCACAAGTTCCATGTCGTCCACACGGGCTGCCAGCTCATCTACCTCTAACTCAACCTGTCTATCACGACCACGACGAGGAACACTACGCTGCACTTACTCGTTCTGACATTCGGATTCTTCCTGAAACTGCCCTCTACCTCTATCCCTACGTCTAGGCGGCTTATACGAAGGCACTAAGAAGGTAAGGTCACACAACAACAAATATATCACATAGCAAATAAGCCACATAGTCAAGCACATGCAACAAGCAACACTGTGCCTAGACTCAAGTGTGATCAAAAGAAATAGAGCTTATCCCAGCTTCAGCTCTGATACCAAAAATGTCAGGGATCGTTCACAAACACAGAGTTAACCACGCAAACAATAGCGGAAGCATTTACAATAGTGGCTAAATTTTCGCTTTTGGCCTGACTGAAAGGTACATAATTTAAAATACTACAATACTCAAAATATCCCAGTTTAAAATAACACAGTACAACAGTACAACATTTACCCAATACAAAACAGTAGTACTACAACCGAATACGATAACGCACAGGGCATTCCCCGGCTAACAGTACTGATACATATATGCTATACGCTAACTGGGACACTCTAACCACCTCCTGGGGCACATCCAGCTGGGTCAACTCCATGACCAGCTGAGTAACCTGGAAAACCTGAACAATACACACATGCAAACAACACCAGCCCCAGAGGGACACGGGGTCAAACCCCAGTACGGAGAGCAACATAATACAGCTAACGGAAAGCAACAGATAATATGCAATGTTATGCATGAGATGAGGCTACAACCGAATTCAGGGAGCCAAAGGAATCTCAAGAACAGATCAATGACATCAACAGAGGGGGAGCTACCCACTCCGCTCATAGTGGCTAACAGATCCCATCAGGGAGATGAGGGTGATGGGAGTTACCTCCTCGGCCTCTAAACAAGCATCCTGGTACACACAGATCAATAAAAAAGGCACGGAAACAGGTCTGAGCTCAATGTGATATGCGTGTATGCAACAGGTAAAATGTCCAACACAGAACATATACAACAATGCAAGGCATACACAACAGCAAGCATAATTACCATCCTCAATCCAAAGCTGTAAAACAAGCTCACATCCGTACCTCAAGTTTGAGCTATAATTGCAACAACGAAGTCCCGAGCAACACAGATCCGAGAACCTGCTAAGCAACAACGCACAAAATCTCAGGGACAGTAGAACAGAAACTACGCATTGGGAGCTACGAGCTCAACCAAATCTGTCCTACCCTTCTAACACAACAGAAGGCTCTAAACAAAGCACAAGGTAGAATCTTAACGCTTACCCAACAAGCTACATGAACGGCAGGCGAAATCCGACGCTTATGCTAACAAACTACCGAAGGTAGATGTCTCTCGATCCACTTCCAGCTAATCCCAAGCCTACGAAAGAGGTATGAGAAGAACCGCCTTGACAAGAGGAGTCTAGCGCTACCACTCTTGTCTCCGTCGGAGCTGTCTACCGTCGGCAATTGGAGAAGATAAGGTTCGATTAATAGTAGCTAGGGTATCGCGACAGAATTCTCTATCGGGAAATATTCTACGTGTCGAAGATAATAATAAAGAACGAAGGAAAAGTCCTCTATTTAAAGGTCAAATATGCTCAAATCTGAAGAACAGAACCCACCGACACTTAAGTCTCAAAACTTATTTCCCACTCGGATCTGATCTCACAACAGATATGACTCCTTCGTCAAAACAGATCCCGACTTACCCAAACGACGTCGCACAGAGTCCACTCTTGCACTGGACACGTCACCCGCTACACAAATCTGAAATGCTAACAACAACGCATCGCAACACTCAGAACCTACCGAAGTCTGAAGACCAACGCCTCAAATCTGAATCTTCCCCCGCTAAACTAAACGCTGTCGTTCCAACTAATCCAAACGACGTAGTTTAGCTATTCGCTTTAGAAACACGATGGCTCACAACTGAACGCCTGCGATACCAGATCTCGTCACCACAACTGAGCGCGAACACCCAGCACTGACCAACACTCACATCTGATCAGTTCCCGCGGAAAATCTCCAACTCTCAAGATCTGTTTCAAGGACTTACACAGACCCGATAACTAAGCCAAGCATACCAGATCAAAGCTGGCTCATCCCAGATCTATTCAAGCCAAATCTGATCTTTGCTAAACCCGATTAATTAACTCAATTAATCTTTCTAAACTTTCGGGTCTCACACTATTACTCTACGATCCTACATCAAAACAACTCCTAAACCTAGCTTGGAGGCATCTGTGAAGATCACAAAATTCCCTTGTTCAGAAGGCATGGTCAAAACTGGAGCTTCTATCAACGCGTGCTTCAACTTCTCGAAACTCTGCTGACAACTAGAGGTCCATTCAAATTTAACTTGTTTCCTAGTCAACAAAGTCAATGGAACTGCTGTCCTTGATAATCCTTGAATAAATCGCCTGTAATATCCAGCTAATCCCAAAAATCTCCTCACCTCTGAAACAAATCTGGGCACAGGCCAGTCTCGCACAGCTTCTACCTTAGCTGGGTCGACTTCTAAACCATCCTTAGAAATGATGTGACCTAAAAACGCAACTTTCTCCAGCCAAAACTCACATTTACTAAACTTAGCAAATAATCTCTTATCCTTCAAAACTCGTAATACTATACGAATCTGAGCGGCATGCTCAGAGCTGGTCTTGGAATATACTAAAATATCATCTATCAACACTATTACATTACGATCCAAAAATGGTTGAAAAACTCTATTCATCAGATCCAAAAAAACAGATGGAGCATTAGTTAGTCCAAAAGGCATCACTAAAAACTCATAATGGCCATATCTTGTTCTGAAAGTTGTCTTATATACATCGGCCTCTTTAATTTTCAGCTGATGGTATCCAGATCTTAAATCTATCTTAGAGAACACTGTTGCTCCCTTCAACTGATCAAACAATTCCTCAATCCTAGGCAAGGGGTACTTATTCTTAATGGTAAGCTTATTCAATTCACGGTAGTCTATACA